>JAQZBX010018904.1:0-34242 GCA_029593785.1 Cabassous unicinctus
TTATGTGTTCTTCTGTGTCTGCTTGTCTTCTCTTTAGGCAGCACTGGGAACTGATCCTGGGACCTACCAGAGTGGGAGAGAGACGCTCGATCTCTTGCGCCCCCTCAGCTCCCTGGTCTGCTGCATCTCTTATTGTCTCTCCTCTGTGTCTCTTTTTGTTGCATCATCTTGCTGCGCCAGCTCTCCATGCGGGCCGGCACTCCGCGCGGGCCAGTACTCCACATGGGCCAGCTCACTGCATGGGCCAACTCACCATATGGCCACCTTACCTTCACCAGGAGACCCTGGGAATCGAACCCTGCACCTCCTCTATGGTAGATGGGAGTCCAATCGCTTGAGCCACATCCATTTCCCTGAGTTCCTTGTTTTTTATTGCCTTCTTCACGTCTCACCCACACTGCTAGAATGTAAGCCCCATAAATGTAGGGGACTTTGACTTACTTATTAAATTCTGATAGCACAAAACAGAAGTTAGTGGAATGATTCAATCACTATCATGTTTACATTAGTGTGTTCTTCCCTAAAAGCAGGATATTAACACAGATTTGTGAAGAGAATTAAATAAATAGATGCCAAGCACCCAGAACGTAAATGCTCAATAAATTATAACTATTAGCATCAAATGCTAAATGATTTACTTTTTTTTTTCAGATCATCTTGATGATGAATACAATCTTACCAAAATTTTTAAGTATAATATTTTTCAAAACTCTCATCTGATATGCCACAGAGGCCTAAAATCTAAAATATACATTGTTTTTTTAAGCAAACAGAAAAACCTCCTTTCGAGCTTTTCATTGTAAATGCTGTTTTGTAAAATATATTCATCATTTTGAAATATTGATTAATTGCCCCTATTCCTTAACTTCCTAATTTAGTGTTTTGAAAAATGGTTTCCATTTTTGGCATTTATTTTGCAATATTTTATCTTCAACTGAACTTTACTTAGGTTGTCGTCAGAAGTTTTATGTGATGGAGTTAGCAAGCAAAGTCAATATTTGGCAGTACTAGTATGCAGTACTTATAAATACACCCTCCAACATCATTTCAGCAATCCATAACAAAAGATGGATGCCACCAAACTCTGCTGTTTTATTATACTCACATCAGTGTGGTGGGCTTTAATAGAAAAAATATCTACATTTAATGCCTTACACCAAAGCTAAAATAAATATCCACAATAAAGCCCACTGATGTCATTCAGCATGTATCAAAGAGTAATACAAAAGAAGATCTTAAAGCAACTTCAGTCCTCTCTCATTCACCCTCTGGATGAGATTTAAAATTGATTCTCTGTCAGGTACAGCACTGTGATCTGATGACATACATAAAGATAACTTGATAACACTAACACTTCTCTCCTGAGTTCTAAGACAAAGGGCTAAAATTATTCATTGCCCAGTCATGATTTTGTAGATGTTTCTAGTATCTACACCTAGATTCTTATCACCTAACCCCCATCAATTTATTTGTTTCAATATATGTGGACTATAGACAGCCTGTGGGTGTGGTTATTGGCCTTTCCTTTGTCAAGCTAATCTTAGTGGAGACTGTAAAAACTGATGAGAATTCATTAGATATAAGATAACTATAATAACATATGATTATTTCCTCGGGTTCACAAAAGTGAAATTTGATATTATACGTAGGGCCCTAAGCCACATTTGAAATTGTCTTTACAGTACTAAAATGTACATACTTGGCCCCAGCTGCCTTGATGGAGATCTTGATAGCATACCTAAAAATCTTTGGTCATTAAAATGGGTGATGCATTTTAAAAACTAAAATCTCCCCTCCTTAAAGCAATTATCCAGGAGTTCCTTTTGTTTATATCCTAGTAGGGATATTTTGAATGAATCCACTGAATAACCCATTCCCTTCCCTGTCCTTGAAATCCAGTATCGCACACCAGTGGTTCAAATACCCAGATGCGCATCAGTATCACTTTAGAAAGCTTTAAAGTATACTGAGTCTGAAGACCCATTCTAGTCCTATTGAATCAGAAGCTCTTATGTTGGACCCCAGGGAATCAAGATTTAAAACAAACAAGTAACAAATTTCCCATGTGAAATAAAAATTAAAACAACTGTATGACCCATCATGATGGCTAAAACAAAACACAGAAAAAAATGGCAAGTGCTGGCAAGAACGTGGAGCAAACAGAATAGCCCTACACTTGTAGAGGGAAAGTTCATACAACCACTTTGAAAAACTGTGTCTACTAAAGCTGATCCTACACATACCCAGTGACCAAGTAATTCTAGTACCGGGGAATGTATCCGGCCAAAACGTGTACATACGTTCAGTAAAAGGCATGCACTAGAATGCTCAGAGTGGCACTCTTTTCAATAGCCTAAAATGGAAAACTACTCACATACCCATCCATAGTAGAATGGACAAATAAATCATGGTGCATTTGATGAAGAAGATAGCAAGCATCAATTAGAATGAAATTCCAATTACTACTTCATGGACTATAGGGATAAATCAAACACAATGCTGAGTGAAATAAGCCAATCACACAAAAAAATTAATTTTGTATGATTTCATTTACATAAAGTTCAAAAGTGCAAAATAATCTATGGTGTTAGAAATCAGGAATACAGTTACCCTTGGAAAGCAGAGTGTGACCAAAAGGAAAGAACAGGGGCTTCCGAATGCTGGGAATTCTCTGATTCTGGATCTGATTGCTGATTGCACCAACATGTTGGATTTTCAAAAATCCATCAAGCTGCACCCTTGTGATTTGTCTACTTTTCTGCATGTTTGTTAAACTTTAGTAAGAAGGAAGAAGAAGAGGAGAAGGAGGAGGAGGAGGAGGAGGAGGAGGAGGAGGAGGAGGAGGAGCTGCCTATGTGATAAACCAATACACCTGTCTAAATTTTAAATTTTTTCAAGTTTCATCTGAACTCTTCTGTCCACTCTTCTACTGCAGAGTGTAAACTCTCCTGCCACTTATGAAACCTACTGTGACCAGAGCTTTTATGATGGATGGGGGTGGGGAGACTAATATAATCCTTTATTTTGAAATATTTAGGTCTTTTCTATGACTCCATTTGGAGATTTGGATGTGGGAATAATAGCATTACCTGATTTTCTCAAACTTTAGTGTAAATAATAGATTGCGCTAAATTCTAAGAATCTGCATATTTATAAATACTGAAGGTGTTTCTGTTGCAGTTAATCTATCTATAGGTCAAAATTCCAGAAAAACTGACTCTAAGTAAAGGAATAAACCTTGCCCAGAGATTGCCCAAAGATTGGCAGAAATGTGGGGAATGCTTTAATCAGGCAAGTCTTTTGTCTGGCATTACTGAAATGCAAGTGGTCATATATTATAAAGGTGAGTCTGTTTCTTTCTATAGCGTCTAAGAATAATGTTTGTATGGCTTATACTTCTAAAAGTATGGAGCCGGAACTGGTAAGATTATGATAGATTGGAAACGGGTTTAGATTTTTTAACAAAGACTGGATGACTTAATATTAACAATGCAAAGAATTACAAACATTCATTGTAAGCTCTTATGTACTCTTTGAAAGTGCAGGCTATACATCATGAACAATACCTATTCCCTGCCCCTGTGAATGTACATTCCAGGCCATTTCATCTGAGTTATGACTATTTACTTACTGAGACCCATGTAGTCTTGGCCTAACAGTCAACCACATGTCATCTTCCACCCATTCAAATCATGGTTCCCAGCCCGTTACTTCTTGCCAGTCAGAGGTACTCAGAATTCAAGGAAGAAAACTGTACTTAATACTAACCTAGGACAGACAGGACTGGGGATATAGTCCAGTGCCCAAGTTAAGAAAAAAAATATGTCACAAAGCCACATTTGAATATACAGACTCACACACATACACCCTTATGGAGTAAAGAATTTGGCAACCAAAGAAAGGCTTGGCTGTTGTCCTGGCTCCTAGGATTCCTCTAAACCCATGGAATTTCTGAGTGATAGAAGTGTCTTTGTTATTCATGGCAGGCCCACCAGACCACACCTGACAGTGCCTAAGGTGGCTCCTAATGGGCTCCTGGGACCATGTGATGTCAGCCTGACTTCTGGGGGTGGTCAGGGGCTAGAAGCTGAGTTCAATTACATGGGCCAGGATTCAACCAGTCATGCCTACACAGTGAAACCCCTAGACACTGAAACTTGGGTGAACTTCCCTTGTTGGCAACAATCTGAGCATGTTGTTTTGCTTGGTTGGGAGGAGGTAATGCTGTCCATGACAGCATGGGGTGAGAACAACTAGAAGCTTTGCATTTGGATCTCTACCCGACTTTGTCTGATAGAGCTCTTCTTTGGCTGGTTCCAATTTGTATTGTCTACCAATGATAATATTGTAATCATAAGAATAGTGTTTTCCTGAGTTCTATGAGTTGTTCTAGAGAATTATCAAAACTGAGGATAGTCATAAGAATCCCTGAACTCATGACTGGTGTCTGAAGTGAGGACAATCTTGTGGGGACTGTTTGCTCTGACTTTGTAGTTTGTCTAAACTCCCTTAGAAGGAGGAGAATGGAATAAAGTGAGGGAGCATGGGAGGAAGGGAGGAAGGGAGGAAAGAAAGGAGAAAGAAAGGAAGGATAACTCATATTAATGGCAAAGATATAACAATGCAGTAATTTTCAAAATACTTCATTGGACAAAATTCTAATTTATAAGGCATTGCTTACACTGTGTATCACTGCTTTGAAATTTCACATTTTCTATGTCATAGTTAATAATTCTTGAAATAGAATTAAATAAAAGGGCAAAGCTTCCTTTTGTTTATTCTACAAGTACAACAAAAATATTGCCATGAATATCGAACAGCCAAGTTAAAAAATTCTAAGAAAATTTTAGATTTCATAACAAAATGCTTCTTTTGTATCTTGAAGCTAAAATATTGGGTATTAATAATAACTTTGTCAAGCTACCTGGATTCCAACTTTGCATTTTAAATAGATTAATTGAAAGTCCTAATATAGTCAAAATGTTTTTAAAATACTAATGAAGAATGATCATTCACAATTTCTCAATTTCCAGAAGGAACATTTAGCCAATTTTTATAAGCATTCTAGTTCATTATTTGGTCTAAGAACATTTGTCTCCTATGGTCAGTTTCCTGGTTGGATACCTACATTTTAATATTTAATATAACATATTCATATGTTTTAACTTTTAAAATAATTTACAGATAATTTCTAGTTTTGGAGGCAGAATAGAAACTTCAAAACCAAATTAATTTTAGAGGTAAGCCTAAATCCCCTTTCCAAAGGAGAAATATGGAAAAATGAATGTGTATGAAACAGCTTGACAAAAGTGGTGAAACTTCAATAGTTAGGGATATAATCAAAGTATGTGCTCATACTACATTTGAGCATGAAGAAATGTTTTAAAGATAAGTTTAATGTTGATTTAGATTCAAATAAACAAATTTCAGAATAGGTGTGTTTAGGCCCTAGTTATAAAAAGTATAGGAAATAGCTATTATTGTGAAAAAAGAATACATTTACTTTGATTACACTATAGTATTTGTGTGTGTATGTATGTATGCATGTATATAAAGAATATGCAATCTAATTATCATCAGTTAAGACCTGAGGATACACTACATAGGTGATAGAATATTTCCACGAGATAGGTTGTCCCCTTCTTTTCCTCATCAGGAAATCCTTTCTGAAGTGGCTCAGCTGAGAAACCTCCTCTCCCTATAAAGGAGGTATGTCTCATTCCACCTAATTCAATGAAACTACCTTATTTCATTCACACTCAAATTAATTTTCTTAAATAAGAAAACAACTCATTTTTAGAGTTGTAATATCTGTCTGTGTCTAAATGTTACCAGCCATCCAAGTTCTTAAAAATACACGCACACTTTAGCATGTGTGTGTATATATGTGTATATGTATATGTACACAAATACATATTTGATACCACCATGGGGTCCCCAAAATATATATTTTCATTTTAATACAAAAGGAAGTGCAATAAACAGTCTATGTAATAGTAAAGCAACTAGCAAATTAAATGGGAAAAATCATCCAAAATTGGCCTATGGTGATCAACTATTATTGAATTTTTCTTGTATTTTAAATATAAGGTAGAAATATGAAATCTTAACTGAAAATGGAAGATTCCTGTAATGAAATGTCACAACCTGGAGCAAATACTAACTGTGGATGAATAGGATTCAGGGAAAAATCATCAGGGAAAAGGACAAAAAGAGAAGGCCTTTTGCAGAATGGAAAGTAAAATGAGTTTGATGGCCTTAATTAAACTTAAGGAAATAGTGGGGGGAAAGGAAAACTTCAATGGTGCAAGTATGAGACTCTCTCAGAAGGTGACAGAACTTAATCCTATCAATATCTCATTTGCATATCCATAGTAAACTATAACAATGGTATTTTTGTGACCAAAAATAAATGCAAAGCAGTCATTGTGATCTTTTAGTTGCTATTTTTGAAATGGAAATTTCCTTACAATTTGAAGCAGCTCCTTCTTCAAAACACCAAAAGGCATCAGTTTGTATCTTAGACTACAGGGTAATTTTCAAAGTATTATGCTGGATTTAACTATAGTATTCCCGTCAGAGGGGAAATTCATCCCCGTCTGTGAAAAAAAAAAAAATTAATTTTTTCTATAAGTATTTGAGATTGCCATAAACATCTGAAATTACTAATTAAAAAATAAATAAATAACTGAATGGGCCAAGTGAAGTGATGCAGCTATGTCAGTTTTCTGCTTACTGTGATACAATGTATGGTTTTTTTCCCAAGCCCTGGGTAAAACCCCCAAATTATATTTCAAGTGGAAAAGCTTGCAAATTTCATTATCAGCACCACAAAACATATCTAATTGTTTATTAGTTGTGACCCCTTCACTGAAGGCTGTATAAACTCATATTTCTGCCACTGATTATGTGCTTCTGTTCAGTACTAACATTTTAATAAGAAAAAATTGCTAAATATCAAAGTAATAGATGAGCATTCCTCTAAAAGCCAATTTCATTAAATACCATCAGTATTAATCTTTCTAAATCTTAATTACAGCCTTTTGACATATTATCCCCCATTTGACCTTTTCTGCTCAATTCCAGGAAAGAACTGTAGGACAGGCAGGGAGACTAGCATGTGTAAACCTACAGGAATGTAATGCTATTGAGAAAATGGGGATGGTAATCCAAATTATATTTTATATAGGAGTCAATAAGATCACATTTTCCTAGATGATCAACTAAGCTCTTATTTTCTGGTGTCAACATCTTTTAAGTTGTCCAAAAGAAGATGCCCCTAAGTCTGAGCAGATAAACTCCTAAGATCCAGAACTTTAAAAAAAAATCTATTGCTGAAGAACAAAACTTCTGGAACTAGATATGTCCAGCACCATTTAAAACCAATTAGTAGGCAACCTGTAATTGAACAATTTTAAGTTCAGTTGCAAATAGTAGAGAATGGCAGTTCCAAGATTTAAAAAGCAATGATTCTGCTATTAAGCCACATTTGCACCAATCAATTGCTCAAAAGCACCCTTATTTTGTTAAATCCACTGAACAAAAACAAGTAAAATCTTGGAGGAAAAGGGGCTTAAGAACCTTGTTCCTAGGACCATGTCATGACATTTTCCTGCTAGCCACCAGAATTTTGAAAGTCAAATTTGTTTAGTACAGTTATTTTTTCCTGTAGTTTTTCTTGGTTTCCAAGATTTTTTTTTTCTCTTTTATATCCCATATACTTTAACTTACTATATTTCTTTTTATTTTTTATAATCTCTGCTTTTATTCCCTTTTTCTTTTTTTCTATGTCATGTCCATGTTCTTTGAACTACTAGTCTGCTACTCCTTCATTTGTCTTCAACAGCAAACTAATCACCAAGTGAAGAACAAAAATGCTTGATAGATAACAGTATAAGGAATTTTGAAATTATACTATACGATGCCTCCCCTGGGAATAACTTTTAAATTAAAAAATATAGATTATCTCTATTGTGGAAATTATCACAGTTCCACAATTTCAGGACTCATCATTAAAAACATGACAAAAAGATACACAGAATCTAGACTGAGAGGAAGCCTATGCTTCCAGATGTGTAAAATTGAGCTATTGGGATATTTAAAAGATGTTTACAATAACGTCTTTTAAATAAAAGTGTGATTGACATTCTTGCTTTCATATAAGAAGTGGGGAAAGAAGATTTGCCAAGAAAGAGAGTAAAAATCTATAGTTTCTGGAATTTAAAACTTACAACGTTGTTTCTGCCAGCCTTCTCTAAGAGAGCATTGTGTTGGAGAAATGGTTCCTTACCTTTGCTACACCAAATCAGCCCTTAAGTCTGATCCACTGTAGCCTTAGAAACTGATAAGGTAAGTATGATTTATAGGCAAAGGAAGAGGTTCTTTTTCTGCTTCATCTAATCTTACAATATACCCTTCCTCAATCCTAAAACACATCTACCTCTCACAGTGGTGTCCTCAATGTATATATTCCTGACATTATAGATTCATTTGTTCAATTTCTTCTGTAAACTAACATGCCCAATGGTCTTTTTAAAATGGAGACATTCTGAAGATAATCCATTAAGTATCATAAACTTTGGTATAACTTTGTATTATTTTTATTGAATTTATTAGCTACTGCTTATTGAGACCTATTTTGTCCTGGACATTGTGCTAAATATTTTACAAACATTATGATATTAATTTCACAGTAATTCTAAAATGGGGAATGGAGAATTTTACTATTGATTTTTCTCCTATTTACAAGATGAGGCTTAGAGAGCTTGTATGAATCCCCCATGGTTCTACTAAGGGACAATGCCAGAATCAAGCCCAGGTCTGCAGAATCAACACTACAATGCACAGGGTTCAATGAACCATTACACACTACTGACTTTCCTGTTATTTTAGGTTGATTTCTTCCTGGCCTGGAGACTCCAGCTCCAGGAAACATTTCTTTGTGGCCACTGAACTGCTGAGCTGGTTGTCATGTCTGGCTGGCAGCTAGGGTGATTTGGAAGAAGGTCATTTCAGAGAGGATTGTTTTCAGAGGAAGGGGTTGTTGAAGAAGCAGACAGAGCCTGAAAATGAGTTTCAGAAAATTCCACATGACTCATTGGGTTGAACAGGAGACAATTTTCTATTATGTACATGCAGTCCAAATTCTTCTTGTTGGGTCTAACATGGACCACTATTTCCATAGTGCACATTAATAAGGCAATTTTCTTAGAAAAATAAACTGGACTGCTTGTATGGCTTATTCAACTCAATTTTCATAGGGATACTGCAGTTTGTTGCGTTATGAAGAACAATGGAACCCTACCAGAGCAGGACTCTCAACTCAGAGGTTCACTGCTAACCTTTAACACAAATATTTTCTATAACTTCCCTTAAATCTGCAGTGTGGAGAAAACAACCTTCCTGCTCTTTAGTTCTCCAGGGCTTATGTGCTCATGTTGCACTAGTCATGTTGCATTAGATGTTGTAACTAAGAGGAACATGCGTGATGCATCATAATGAGATACTGTAAGAGGAGAATTTGAAAGGGGGAAATGACAGGTGTATTGCAAAGAACTTGCCACCTGGAAATTTCTGATAAATGATACTCATGGAAATACTTTCCCATTACCTCATGATGCTAAAGGCACATAGCTTTGATTTAATTCTAAACATGTTTTCTAGGTAACTGGAAGGCATTTTAGTAGACACAAAGGTGTATAAAAATAAACTCAACATGATCCTTGCTTTCCGAGGGTTGATAATGAAGTGGAGAAAAAAAGCATACCCACAAAGGGTCATAATAATTACTGTATAGTGGTTAATAACCTGGGGTTAGGTACAGATGGACTTGGAGTAGTGTCCTGATTCTGTCATTTTTGACTATGAGACCTTGATCAAGTTAAATAACTTGATCAAGTTGTTTATCCTTCTAAGCTTCCATTTCCTTCTCTGTAAAACAGAGATAATATTACTTATCTTATAGGGTTGCTTTGATAAGGAATGACTACAGTGGCTGTTTTATAGTAATTGCTTGGCAAACTTGTACTAGTATCATTAGAAGTTGCATCAATAATAATAATAAAAGGTAGTCTGTGTTAAGTACTTTAAATGAAATCATAAATTGCTGTGAGTGGAGAGAGGAACAAGGAGCAGTTCTTAACTGGATTAGGGTAGTCTTTATAGATTAGAAGGCAACACTTGAAATAAGACTAAAATATTTGGGAGGATTTGAAGAGGAGTAAACAGAGTGGACAATGGAAATGCCAAGGGGAAATATAAGCAAAATAGAAAATCATGGAAGGGAAAATTAAGGAGGTGTTCATAAAAAAGTGAAGTAGCCTGATTTAAGCAGGGAAAGGGAAAGTGGAAAAGGCTGTGAATTCAGGAAGCAGCCAGATAGTGGGTGCATCCTGCTCCCACTCCAAAGTCTATCTATACTTGGCTCTTGAAGGAAGAACTATCTTGTGGAAAGGGGAGGAAAACATTTCACGACCAATCCTGCATTCCTAACAATGCCCGATGTTCCTTTTCTTTTCTCCTATCCACTTTCTATAACAACTGAGGGTAGGAAAGGGGCTGGGGAGGCTGTGTTTGATGGAAGACATGCAAGCTATGCTTATGGTTGGTTATCCCTGGCATTTCTGTCCCCACCTATTGAAGGCCCTCTAGCAGCTTTTTTTAGTTCACAAAGTATGCAGTGCTTTGGTTGTAAATCAGCCTTGGGCCTCAGCCACAACTCCTCGATAACCAGGAAAGTCCTATTCAACATTCTGCTTCACGTGCTGAAGTTTTTAATTTGATTATTTGGGTACATGGCTCTCTCTCTCTCACACACACACAAATAAAGAACTATGATGGAGACTGGAAACTTGTGTATTTATCAATATTCTAATATCAGGTGTGCAGGTATCATGATTATACGGACCTATGAATATATTTCATGTCCTGCATTAATCACTGAGCAAACATACTGAGGGTGAGGCTGAGTTGAGACTGAAGCCTTCTGCCTCCTGTGGTTTGCAACCATCTAAACAGGATAACTTCTTTTAAAAAAGAAATTTCAAAGAATAGAAAAAAGTCTTCAACTATAGGAAAATAACACTATGAACACAGATACAGATATTTAGTCTTAATGTGAAAAGGCCATTAAAAGCTAAGCGCCTCCTTTTTAGACTGTATCCCTCATTATAGGCAGCTGTGTGAAAGAAGAGCTTGCCTTAATGTGAGCAGAGGGTCTCGCACTCTGCAAACCCTCAATCAATAATTACGGGATGAATGCTGAAAGCTGATTTTTCTGCTCCTTATTGTAGACAAGCGTTTTTGTTTCCTGTTCATTTGTTAGTTGTCTGGTTTTCCTGCCTAACATCATTCCCCCTCCTTTAATAAGAATATTCAGATTGTCTAAGGAGAACTGTCCCAGAATCTTTGTGGATAGCAATGTTGTCAGGACGCATAGGCTTCCCTGCCCTCAGCAGGCTGGAGATAAACATGTGACCCAAGACCAGTCACACTGTCCATCCTGCAAATGTAAATTCTGAGTGGGGTTACACAAAAGAGGAAAATTCTTGGACCTGATTCCTTCACATGGCATTGCCCTGTTGTTAAATCCCATTTTCTAGATACATGGGAGTGGTCCTGCTTCCTGTATTTCCCAGTGCTCAATTGCTTGGCATCTTCCATTTCCTCTTTAAATTCTACCGTATAGCCACCAACAAAGCAGTAAAAAATAAAATTAAATTAAATAATCAAAATAAAGTAACCAAAAGAAAACCTCATCTTTTTAATTTTCAATTTCCTTTCAACAAAAGAAATCTGATACACTTGGGGAAAAGAGCTATCCAGAATATTTTGGCAACCGTGACAATGTATAGTGGCTACGGTTTACCTCTTTAGCCAGAGTTCTACACTTATCACACTTGGGATCCCTTAAGTCTACTATTTTAACCCCCCCCCCAAAAAAAAGCTGCTGTTATTCTCCCCTGAAAGGTGTGGGATTTGCAAGCACTTTCCCACCTCTGCCTCTCTATAATTTACATTTCCTCTTACTAGGTGCCAGCATTGCATCTTCAGGATGACATCTTCAGTAAACTAATTGAAATAAAATGTTGATAATTCATTAATACACTGTATGACTGTCTCTGATTACAGGGTCACAGGGTGATACTGGGAAGCTGCTAAACTCTGTTCCTAAGACCTATGGCCAGGTCAGAGACAATTGCTTAAGTGCTCCTTATAATGAGACAAAGCCCTGATCCTATCTACTTTTGGAAGCTTCCCAAGCAGGGCACTGAGAGCTGGACCTGTTTAGGAAATGAAGCACAAATCATCTCCAATTTCTTCTTTGTCTGTGTTTTCAGTGAAATAGTGTAAAGAGACACAAGGACTCCTGGGACTTAGAGGTGGAGGCAGAAACATCTTCATTTTTAACCTTAGAAAGTGTCCTGGAAGGCAAGTTCAGTTAATATACGATCATACGTGCGAGTTCTCAGTCCAGCATCTGTATTCCTGAGATTATGATTAAAACCATACAATCATAAGAGCTTATGATTTAAGGAGACTAGTTGAAATTTGTACCGCATTCTACAGCCTGCCTATTAGAGGGTCAGTGTGTTACATCCCACCTCGTCTTGCTTACCTCCAGTGCTGGGGATCATCCATCTGCAGCAGCAGCTCATTTCACTTTTAGCTGGGTCCATTTTTTAGTGTGTTAATTTAAGTTCTAATTCACGGCTTTATAATTGTCGCTCAGTGGTATTGGATCTACTCTCTAAAGTAACACCGGACTCTCTATAGAGTTTAGACACATATTTTAAGTCAGACTAAGACAAAATTTTCTTGATTCTCTTGAAAGCCTAAATTGTAACTTCCTAATAGCCCAAATAAACTAATTAGGAACTGCAATTTAATTACACATTAATTACACACCATTTTCTTTTTAATTAGTGTCACTTAAGGTGAACTGTGACTACAAATTTGTTTCTATTGATTGTGATGGCAATAAAGCCTGACTTAGAGTATTACCTCCCCGCCGCCCCCTCCCCCACTTTTTTAACATTGCTTAATGGATTAACGTGGTTTTACATTCCTTGTCTCTTTTCCTATGGTATTGTACCAAGTGGATTAGAACTTCAAATGCTTCAAAGATACAAAAGCGCTTCACTGTGAAGATCCAAAGCATGGGTAATTATCAGCCAGGTCTTTCCATGATTTTTTATGTTTAGGTAGTGCTTTGAGCAATAAGAATTTTTTTAAAAGAATGAAAAAATTATTTTTGGTGGACATATAATAGTCTTCCATGTCTCATTGACTGATTTTCCTCAGATGTTTAAAACCTCAGTGTGACTTAAATTTTATGAAATGGGGTCACTGACAACTGAAAACGTACAACAAAAACATATACTGAATATCCTGTGGACTGAAACACATAATTGTCTAATGAAAAGGTTATCCACTGTGTTAAGTCCATCACTGGCAGAAAATTTCTGTTACTTCTAAGAGAACAGATTTGGGCATATCTTCAAAGAGCTCAAATTTTCTGTTGACTGGAATTTGTCCATGGGCATTACTATGTTCTATTACCAGCTTATGGTATCTCATTTCTAAAGTCAATTTACATGCAAGCTTTTTGTATTCTTTGTACTACTTAAAATCTTCACAATACATTAATATTTCCTTTGTGAAATCACTTCCTGACTCCCAGCTATTAACACATAACTTTTTAAACAAAAGAAGCTAATTTAAATGGTTTTTCCAATAAACTGATTCTAATTCAGCAACTTGGTTGAGTCCATAAAACTTTTTGAAAAATTACTTTTTAGTAGAATGTATTCTCAGGTTGGGAAAGGTCATTCATTTAAGATTACTATGAGCATAGTAAATAACATTTGCTGGTATGGCCAGCTGCTATTACCAAAGCTATTTATAAAAGGGTGAGGGGTCTTAGAGAAATCAGACAGAGCACACTTGTGTGACTTCCAAAAAGGGTGGGGCATGAAATTAATAATGCCTGGAGAAAATGCTCACCTTCAACCCTGGAGCTGACTGGAGGAGTGGCTTTTATGGGTCGATGGATGCATATAACCTCTTTTAACCTCTTTCCCCACCATTGACTGGCATAATGACCTCCTCCTTAATCTCCATCTTGCATCACCTCAGCAGCCTTTCTGCTGAATGAATGCTCAGTTTGTTCACTTGCCTCATGGTAGGTCTGAAAAAAATCACCTCCGAATCACATCTTAATAAGGCCTGTTCTGGTTAACATACAAAGCCCATCTATTTTTAAGAAGGAATCTGATTAAATGTGATTTAAACTAAAACCATAATGAGCATAACATTCCGAAGCCCTGCAGAAACTTGCAGTGTCATTCTGCAATTCTGGTCCCCATCATCATGTACAATTGATGCCTTTATAAGCAAAACAGAAAGTTCAGAAGGAGATAGAACACTGTTGCTTTAGTCACTGTTAGTTAAGTACAGTTATCCAACTTTGCAGAACACTTCCTGTTATAATGAATTGCAGATAATGCCAAGTACCACGTATTTTAATGTTCTACAAATATCAAGATAAGTCAGAGAGTAGAATCAATCCATTTCAATGAGTATTTATTAAAGAGATAAAAGCGTGTGTGTGTGTGTGTGTGTGTGTCTGTGTGTGTGTGTTTATTACTTTATTGAAAGGCCCATTAAGGCAAAGGCACCATGCCAAAGTTGTAAAGAAATCCTACATCCTGGTGGAGGTTTCTTTTTCTCTTTCCTAAATAAAATGTCAAATGTTGACAACTGGATGGTATATAACTGAGATCTTTACTGGAGTAAGAAACGATGTGTTTTTAATTTCAGCTCAGAATTTTTTTTTTCAAGAGGAAGAGTTTTTTTCTTTTCCATTTCATTGCAATGCAATTTCTAAACCAAATATCAATGACAAAGTATCCATTTGGAAACAAGATTCTTGAAATTTCTGGTTTTACAACTTTAGAACCAAAAATGTCATTAGACTTCTAGGTGCTTTTCAATTGTCTGATACTCATCATAAACTCAAAATTATTTATACCCAAATATAGTTAATGAAAAAGTTCTCAGGTATGTTACATTTTATGGTTGGGAACTATTTTTAGAAGCCATACTAAAGGACAAGGCTTTTCAGTGATTGTATTTTTTTAATTAAAGTAAAACCCGCATTGATTATTTGGGGGAGTTCAGAAATGTGAGAGAGATGGGAAGGTGAAAGAATGAAAGGTTTCCTTTAAAGTTCTCTGATAGTAGTACAAAGATGTATTGAGTTTTAAACTCTAATATGCAATTTCCATGGGAATCATTTGAAGTTATTACTGCCAACTTTTTGTTTAATGATTAGGAATCTGAAAATGAGAATCAGGAATGCGAATTTGGTTTCTCTCTGAACAAGTCACATAACATGCCTACTAAATAGAAAAACAACTCTGTACCTTTCAGATTATTTGTTATGCCTGGTTTAGACCTTATCAAAATGAAACGGATGTGAAGCTGAATAGAACTGGAATTAATTAGAAACTTAACTCTGTCATATGGTGAAACACATTAGGCTCTTTTCAATTCTGAAAGATGTCCTTTCATGGACTAAATGCTGGCAGGAGATGTTTGGGGTTGTTTTAGAAAGTACAGCTCTCTAGGGGTCCACGATTAAAATCTTCTCAGATACTCCCTTTGTTTATAAACACAGGGTGCTCTGTAGCCATAAAGTGATGAAGGCTTAATGTACTTGTAACTTGGTACAAAGTTAGGTGGCAAGTAATTCTTTCCTTTTATAGTGTATTAGAAAACATCTTTTACTGTTGTTGAGTAACATTGAATTAACAAGATAGAAAGAGTTGTCAGTAGTCACAGCATAAAGAAACACATCAAGAATTTATTAGATTTGGATTTATCAGGGCATAGAAATTCATGATGTTTAACTTAAAGGCAAAAAAAGAGCAGAACACTTTGAATAATAGCTTGAAGTGGATGATTAGCTAAGGGGATGCAACATTTAATAGCCAAAATAAATTACTATAATTATTTTATTACCTATGCTAACTGATTCCATTGTTTTTATTGAAATAACAGCTCCCTGAGGAAGGGAGCAGTGCTTCAATGAATCTCAGCTGTAGGCTGGTGTGTTCTCCTACAGCAATCAAAAACAATGAAAAATAGCCTTCATTGATAATACTCGTAATGTCTGATATTTCAACTGTTGGAGAAAATATCCCATCCAAGGGCAAACACCTGGACATATCTGGAAGCTTCTGGAAAGAAGGTAGAGTTTATTAAAGATAATATGGTTGTTTTTAGCATTACAGCCCCTTGTATTTGTAATCTTATACTGGTTCATGCCCTCACACTATAAATCCGGTTTGTTTTTTGTTTTTCATTTTATTTCCTGGGAAAGACCTTTTTGAGATTCTGACAGACCCTTTAGCAAAAAAAAAAAAAAAAAAGTACACATGTGCCTGCATTCTTGTACACAATTTTGTGCAAAGTAGTGGAAAGAAGGTGGAATAAGTCAGGGTACCAGAGGGTGTGTGAACCCACAGAATAAAAATATTGCACATTCCTACAAAGTTCATTTTACTTGAAGATTTCAGAAGAAATCATTTTTATTGAAAGAAAAATGAATGCATTATGGCATAAATAAACATTTCCACGCATTGCAAAGGAACTCCAAAATAGATTATATTCTTGTGGCAACCCTTATCCTCGGCTCCTTCCCTACCCTTGGTCTCCACTTCATCTTCTTTCCTTCTCCCATTCCCCCAGCCATTAGTCACATTTCGTGCAAAAGATTGATAAATACTCCTCACCCATGTTTTCAGCCCCTTCTACTGTTCTTCGTCATTTGTTGAGCAAACAAATGAACTTCTCTCGTGGTAGGATGAAAGACCACAGAGGAAAAGGAAGGCAAAAAGAGGAGAAAAGAGCTCTTTATTTAAGACAATTGGAGGGTAAGTCATAGGGCAAAACTGTGCTTATAAGTCAAGCTTGAAAGTTTCTGACCGAACTCTCTTTTGTTAGCAAAACAAGGACAGTGTTTATTTTAGGGTTTTTTATTGTAAATAAGCCATGCTTTTTATATGGCTATTTTCCTTGGTTTGTTTGGAAAAAATAGTCTGAGATTTAGATATTTAAAATCATTTCCTGAGAACCATTGCCAAAGTCTACTAGCTTAGCAGTCACTCATTTAATTCATGCATTCATTTATTAAAGAAATATTTACTGAATCACTTTTCAAAGACAGACACCATGCTAGGTTTTAGAGATAGGAAGTTGGCATGGTGACTCCCTGCAAGAAGCTCATAGTTTAGAGGTGAACACAAAAACAAAGAGTAATTCGATTACCAAATCCTTTTACAAGAGACCTGCATAAAGTGGGGAGCAGGGAACCCAGAAGGAGTGGGTGGAAGAGTAGAGCTAGAGAGCACAGTGGGTGAAGAGCTTAACTCTCTCTGGCAAATTCAAGGAAGAAATCCAAAGACCCTCTCTTTATTCTTCCTTAAAGAGAGAACATTTTGTCACATAAAGGATACATATTTATATCTGTCTTTTAAAATAAATTTATATTCCATAAGCTACAATGTTAAATTTGCCAGATACTTAGGCTATGTTAGCAGCTATTTTGTGGGGTTGTTTGAAGGGAACTGAGTGGCATTATTTGCAGAAAGAACTAGAATCAAACTATGCCTCCCACCAGTTTGCCAAAAGGGTCTACAGTTTACTCAGAAATCATTATTGTTTTAGGCAATAACATTAGAAGACAGGTCTTTGTTAGATATTTTAATTGCAGCGTCAATGCTTATATATAATAAAACCGTACCTCTCAAGTTATTATATTATCAATGTGTACTTGATGAATAAATGAATGAATACATAAATGGAGGCATGAGTAAAGGAAGAGAACCTCAAGTTGGAGATCTGGTGGCCTGAGTTTCCAAATGGCATTAGTATTTGTGTATTTTGAAACAAGGAATAATGAATTGTAATTGGGAATGGCCTCTTTCCTCCCTGTTAAAGCAGCAAACCTGTGAATATGAATCTGCTCCAGTTAATATTTCTTCCTCACGTGCTTCCAGATGCCTATATTTTCTTTTCTATTAAGAAATTGTATTGGAATATTTGAATAACTTTGTATGGAGATTTTTTTTTCTTCTCAGCTTCTCTGGAATATGTAGTATCTATGTCACTGCACTGTTCAGCTGATCTCTCCATGTTGGCTTCAATTGCTTAGTTGCTTGACTAAATGTCTTGAGATATTGCAGATGATAGTTAGGATCCCTCAGGACAAACATCTTTGAATGAAGAGTAAAGATCATAGAGGCAAACTTACTTTTCTCATTTCTACCGATAATTGCCCCACACTCTCTCATTGGAAGCAGGATTTGATGATGTTGGGAGAGGATATAACTAGAAGGTGACTTTAAAATGAGAGAAGGAATATTTTTCTCTTTTTATGTATCCTTTTTCAGACTGAGCCTATTTTATTCTGATGGTTCCTTCACTAAAATCTGCTAAATTTTCACTTCAAAACCCCAAAGGACCAGAGCTCCTTAAAGGGAAAGTGCAGCTCTAGCACCAAAGTAAACTACTGAATTGTAGATTGTAACAGCCAGATTTCATGTTAAGGTTGATTAAAAATGGAATCAACACTCTATCAGATGATGATGCATGTTAATTTGTGGATTCAGGGGGGAAAGGAAGTTGATCATGCAAAGGTAAGTACAAAGATATCTTGGGGACACTGCACTAATATGTATTTCTTAATGCAATGCATATGAGTTGGCATGAACTTCATGTTGCATACAATTAGAAATTGGGATTGAGGCATGATGCATGTATATAATACTTGCACATTTCAGGAAATAAAATAACTATCATTTATTAAGCATGAAGCTAGGGATGTGCTGAGTGTATCATCTATATTCATTCTTGGGACAGACCTATTTTATGTAAAAGATAACTGAGCTTCAGAAACATTAACTGTCTTGTGTAAAAATAAACAGCTAGCAATGGTGCACATGGGAATGCACCTGCCTAGCTCATTGCAATATCTATCCTCTTTTTGGCATAGTTTTTCTCTATCCTTCTGGGGCTTTCATTAGCTCATTCTAATTCTGAGAGAGACAAATAAGGGTGAAGTGAATCAATAAATCATAATTTCTGTCAATTACGCTATTCATCCAAGGGGATCGTTGTGCAGCTTTGAAAACCAGGCCTTGACTGAAAGAGGCAGGCTCCTACTGGTGTGTGTATCCACCAGTAAAGGTCATTTCCTAGACAGGTCATCTTGGTAGTAGCAATTTTCCAAGAACAGGCTGGATCTGTGAGCCACCAAAATGAGAGACATTGGTCACTCACTACAGGCATTATGCTACAAAAGGTAAAGGTGGGATAGAGGCTTGGGAGGAAGGGAAAAGTAAAAGCATGAATTTCAGTGTGCTAAGTATATATGGTATGCCTTATCTTGTCAAAAATCCTGCAGAGAAGGAATCGGCACCCTCATTTTTTTTTACTAGAATAAACTAAGGCATAGAGAGGTTAAGAGGTCTGTCCAAAGGGAACTATTATTCGGTAGAAGAACTAAAATTCAAAAGGAGTTTTATCCACTTCTAAAATCTGGACACCTTTCATTTTGCTATTCGATAAGTTTATGTCTATAGTTGACTGGGTTCCCATATTCAATTTGTCATCCTTAAATCAGCATTTTACCCTTTTAGTACATGTGGGAAAATAGGAAAAATAGGATGTGTTGACATGGATTTCCGAAACACAGAGTTTTGTAACGTCTGCACTATTGATGTTTTGGGCCTGGTCATTTTTTGCTGTGGGGGCTGTCCTGTGCATTGTAGGATGTTTAGCAGCATCCCTGGCCTCTACCCACTAGGTGCTAATAGCACCCCAACCCCAGTTTTTACACCCCAAAAGGTCTTCAGACAGTACCAATTGACCCCTAATAAAATGCCCACACTTGCACCACTTACCCCCATTTTGAAAACCATTGTTCTAAGGAGCCAGGGAATAAGCTCAGGTGTTGGATTCAAGACACCCAAGTTACCTTCCTATTTCTGTCATTTGCTAGCTCTGTGAATGTCAGAAATTCTTGACCTTATCTTTGACTCAGAATCCTTAACTATAAAAACTAAGAATTATGACTACTGTATTTATTTCATATAATTAGAATGCCCCAAACAAATGTGAGGCAAGATAAGGAAATATTTCAGATATATAAATGTGCTAACCAATATAAAAAATGAATAAAGAAAATAAAAATCAGCAAACAGAAATTTAGATCATTTTAAGGTACATGGTTGTTTCCTGAAAATTATCAGAAATCACACAGATAGGGCTACTAACCCTTTACAACTGAGGAGGCTCATTCTGAAACCTGTCACGCAATGTGATAACTGTTAATGGAGTTTTTGATAACCTTAAAATTTGTTAGTCCCTATCCTGTAAGTGAGGCATGGAATCCATCCTACACCATCTGGATTCGAACAATAGCCAAAGGAATAAATCCTTATTCTTATGGAATTACAAAGCAACAATTAAAAATATAAGGTGCAACATCAAGCCTGGGTATATTGCTAGAGATGTCTTTCAGCATGCAAAAGAAAAGGTATTTCAGAAATAGCTGCTTCAAACAATAAGGTACTTCTATCCCTTCCAAGACTCTAAAACATACATTGTGTCCCATATGGGCCTGAAAAGACTATTTTTAAAAGAAAAAAGAGTGAATTGACTCACTACATAAATATGAAATCCAGGTCAAACAATTCTCTAATTATCCAAACCATGTCTTAAATAATCTAAAATCTCCAGTAATTTGAAATTATAAATATTTTATTCTTATTTCTCTATATTCCTTTTGCAAAGCGAAAATATAAAGCAGAATGAAAATTTCCACTAATCCAACCTTGGGTTGGAATGATAATTCTGAATATTACTCATGTTTATAACCTTCACAAGCATAAGCAGTCTGTCAATAGAGGGGTGCATGCTCATTAAAACTCCATAGGGAGGAAAACACACGTAACCATCAGAAATATGATAAAACTTATAAAAGGTACACAAAATTAACTGCCCATTTTGAATCTAATTTTTACTATGGTATAACAATTGAAAATAAGTATATGAGTAATATATAATTACAGGTTTTCAACTGGCATTTCAGTATTTCAATAATGCTATCTCTATTGCTAGAAGAAATTCTCCTTCTCTGTGCTCCAGAACTTTCTTTCTTCCTGATATCTATTTTAAAATAGTACGCATTGTTGTACCCTTTTTTGTTGCCTTTCTTCAGCCATCCCCCAGGTTGGTTATGGTCAACCATTGTTGGTATCTCTGAGACTGGATGCTTGAAAATCATTTTGAAAGGAAAATGTTTTTTGTCCTCTTCTTTTTCCATGTTGTGCCTTTCCAATGGCCTCAAACATTCATATATTTTTCTCTTTTTTGACTTCCTTCCTTCTGTAGCTCTACCCCTTCTTTTTCTTTATTTTTAAAGAAGTTTTAGATTATAAAAAAAAGCTACATAAAAAATATAGGGGATTCCTATATACCCCACCCCCTTCCCCTCTCACATTTCCCCCTATTAATAGCAACTTTCATTAGTGTGGTACATTTGTTACAATTGATGGACACATATTGAAGCATTGCTACTAACCATGGTTCATAGTTTACATTATGGTTTACACTTTGTACCATACAATTTTGTAAGTTTTGGCAAAATGTGTAATGACCTGTATCTATCATTGCAATATCATGCGAACAATTCCAATGTCCCCAAAATGCCCCATGTACACCTATTTTTCCCTCTCCTTCCCCTTAGAACCTCTGGTGACCACTACCTTTATATCAATGCTACAAGTTCTTCCATTACTAAAATAATAAAAATTCTACTTTGCTTCATAATTTTATCCCCCCCCCCCTTTATGTTTATTCATTCCTCAATCTTGATGATTTTGGGATGATAATGCACACTCTGCTTCAAATTGAGAGGGGGCTTAGATTCCATGGGGCAGATGGATGGAAATATCTTACTTGCAGTTGTGGATACTCTGTTTTTTGGGATGGGCGTTGTCCATCATCATCCTTTTGATAATTGTCCTGGGTGAGTCTTATGAACTGGAGAGTAGATGTTGGCTGCAACTCTCCTGAGATTTAGCTCTATGCCTTCTTTATTCGTTTGGTTTAGAATTCTGGAGATGTTGGGCAGACTGATCCCACGGGCCAAAGTTAGAAGAATAAAAATTGACATATTCAGTACCATGGACAGCAACAGCAGGTCCACTGTCCAATGAGATTCTTCAGGGTTTGTACTTAACAATCAGTGAACCACATTCCTTCTTTACTTGTGGTTAGAAGTTCTTTATGCAATTTTAAGAGCTTAAGACTTTCATATAAATAATAAAAGATCTTGCTCTGATCTACAAAGGGACTAGGAGGAGTAGTCTTGGCCAGTGAAAATCTTATACCACTCTAAACTAGAATCAAATGTCTTTCATGGAGCTCTGGACTTCAAACCCCTGAGTAGAGATGATTCATCTTTTCAGACTCATAATGTGCCGATAACATCTCTAATTTTATTTCTTGCATCTTTACACTGAGTCACAAATCTCTTTGGGTTTCCTTTACATTTGCAGTAGTGTATTTGTCTTTTGCAAGAAATCTTTACCTGAATTTAGGAATAAACAAATAAAGTGTGCCAGTCATATTGGTGCTTTCCTATAGGTTGTAGACTCAGCAATACTTCTGACAGAATTTACCAGAGCTGGAGAGCCTTCAATATAATCTTCTAAATGTTTATTGAAGGTTAGTACACGCATTTTTCCTTTTCATTGTAGAAAGGATAAAACCTGTACAACAATTGTATTTTACAACAGCCCCTTCTCAGTGTCATAAAACTGAAGTTGTAATTTGGAATTGATAGCTACAGAAAAGAACACCAGTTCAGGATTTTTCAAGTTTAAGACAAACACTTTGCACATACACCAGTTAAACCTCCAGCACTTAAAATCCTGTGAAGCAAATTCAGGCCCTAGGGCTTGATGGGATAAGCACTACAGGTACTTTATTTATAACAGCAAGTGGAATCATCAATCTAACACATTTGATACATGTGCTGTTCAGTTTTTGAAAAGTAAAAAGAAAGCTGAAGGAAATGAACATGGCATATGACTCTATGCTACGCATTTTGAAAATGCACATATCTCGAATTGAAGCATAATTTATCTTGCAGTTACACAAGCATCCTAGAGGCCTCTCTGTGGAGTCAGCAAAGTGTCATGCATTGGCAATTAGCCTAGAGGGAGGTGAGGTCACTGACCATATTGTAGAAGGGAGACCTTGCATTTCTGTAAAGATTTCGCTCAGCAATGTGGAGATGGTGTTTTCTACCTTGGGTAAATTCTGACAGTTGGGGCATTAGAATATTATATAAATAGAACTGTATGGTCTCTGAAAAACTGGCTAATGCCTTGCTCTCCTGGTGAAGACAGTATTTCCATCTTAATTGGTTTCAAAAACAAAAACACACCATACTTAATGCCAGATAGCAAGAGAAATCGTCAAGAGTCGATCCTGGTTAAGAATTATATTTTGGACAGGATCAGCAGAGTTGAATGTATGTGACATTTATTGTAATGAAAAATAAGAAATAACCAATACACATGTCCAAATATTTGAGAATAGCAGCAACAAAAGAAAGAGGCAAGTGTCATTCAACATTGATTTTCAGCTTTATCTATGAGTGTGTACCTTGTGTCAGAAACTATATATCGTAGTTGGGGTCTAAAATGAAGGTAGTCCCTACCAACAATATTTTTTTTACTCTTATAAGGAAAACAAAGCAATTTTATGCTACTATAACATAAACATATATAATATAAACATAGTAATACAAAAATGTACAAAGTTTTAAAAAAGTTTCATGAAGGATAGAATGATTAATGCCTATTTTACTCTACCTGTGTGATAAGGAACAGATTTAAAGACAAGAAGGTATAAAGGAGCAAGCTGGAACCTGGAAAGTATGACTGTGTTGGGACAGGGGTAGTTTAATAGATTATGTGACTGCCTGCTAAGGCAGGAAATTGATGAGAAAAATATCATGTGATCTAAAATCAAAGATTTTGAACCAAAAAGCATGATTTAATTTTAATAAGTCAAGCTCTTTCAGAGCTGGAGTAGATGATTCAAGGTTAACCATCAAACCCAAGAGGTTTGGTGGGGTTGTCAGTTGCTGAAAGCAGTAAAACAAATGTCATTAATGTGTAGTTCAGGTGACAGATAAGAATCTGAACTAAAGGTGTGGCCATGGAATAAGAGAGACAGAACAGACATAAGAGAAATTAAGGAAGTAAAACCAGTAATCATAACTTTACTAGTCAATATTCAATATAAAGTTAAAAATTCATCTATGCAATAATTCTTGGGGTAAGCATCATGACAAATGATAGTTTTAAGTACCACCATGACAGTATAAGTTTTCCAAGTTAAGTGAAAGGCTCAACAAGAATTAAAAATAATTCATTCATAGAAATACAGGCAGGAGAAGAAACCATATTAAAATGATACCTTGTTTCTATAAAATATGAATGGAGCATTCTTTGTGCTCCTCAAAGTCTACTCACTGACATATACATACTCAACAGAAATGTGTACTTATATTCACCAAAAACACATGTGCTAGAATGTTCTTATCAATACTATTCATAATAGTCTCAAAATGGAAACTCTCGGAAATCTACCACCTGTAGAATTGACAAATAAAATATTGTATATTCTTACAATTTGGAATATTAGGACTCAATGAGAATAAAAACATTGTAACCACAGAGAACAGGATAGTTAGATCGCACAAGCCTCATGCTGAATGAAAGAAGGCAGGAACAAAAGAATACATACTGTATGAGTCTATTTATATAGACAAAATTTTCTGGTATTAGAAATCGGCATAGTTTTTACTCTTGGGGGGAGATAGCAATTAGATGGAGATGTGAGGAGTTTTAGAGTTCTGTATGTGGGCTACATAAGTGTGATTGTTTTGAGACAAGCTACCTAGCTGCCCCCTTGTGATAGTAATGTGATGCACTTTTCTGTATTATATTTTAACAAAAAAGTTAAAAAATGATAATGAAGAGGAGAGGAAACAATCACAAGCAAATGGATTACTGTAGAACAAACGTGAATGGACCTTTCAGATAAGCCTCTTGGTATACTTACTCACATGTAACATTATACGTAAAAGGACAGAGAGGCCTGTTAGACTCTATTGGGGTTAATTACTTCACTGGTTTATAGTGATTCCTCACAAATATACTCTTTTGACTTTGTGTTCATTTGCATGCTTTCTGGGGTTTATGCTTACACAAACTGTATCAAAAATTATCTACTAGTTGCTTTTTTGGAATGTATAATCATTCCAAGGTCTTCTGTGGGCTGTTGGTAGAAACTCACAAGTGGTCATGGATTGAAACAATGTACCACTTTATCCCCTGCAAATAATGGCTTCTAGCCAATTCACTAGAAGAATGAAACTGCCTTGTATCAGACTTCCTGCTGTGCATTAGAATTTCAGTTACAGCTGCTACCCTGTCATAACACTTACATTTCTTTACTCACAAGGCCAGCTTCACAGAAAAAATTCCTTGTATTCATTGTCTGATTATCAACTTCACATACCTTGGAAACAGACTATGGCTCAAACGTGTATAATTCAAAACATTATTATAAGATTCAGATCTGGAACAATAAAAGATTTCTAACCACTGTTAATGGGCTCTTATAACTAAAATAATGATGACATAAAACTAACATTTTGAAAAACAACATTTTAATGGACAAATTTATTAGAAATATCAAATGATTTAGATAATGGAGGGAAAAAATTAACATAGAACAAGGTGGGCCGGGAACTTATTCAGAACATTGGCACCCTGCCGAGTACCCCTCTGGAAGGGGACATGCAACTTTAATCTTTATTATGGAGTGATCATAACTGGACCGATTCTGAACGCCATCTGCTCTCAATGAAGCATTGGAGTTACAGGCTGCTCGCTCTGGTTTGTCCTTCACCCCTACTCTCCAATTTCACCCAAAGTCCCATTTTGAAAGGTTGAATTTTATTAACTGAAAAGTTTATGATAGTTAATATTCTGTATAACAATCATTCATTTTTAATTAATAGCAGGGTAGACAGCTGAGGTTCCTTCTTCAACCCTGAAGAGCAAGTCAATGGAAGTATCTATTATCATATAACCAGAGGTCTCTATTGAGGCAGGAGGAGGATGAGATTTCACCGGGTGCCCAGATGAATCTTGAATGTTAGATACTACATCAACTCTGAAGCCTAATTGTCTTTTTGCAATGTAGACACTCAATTTAGATTAGTGGCAAAGAGATGGAGACAGGTATGTGTCCTTCATATAAAATAAAGGGGAATTGATGCATTCTGGTTTCTAATATATAATATCCTAAATTAAGCTAGGTATCCTGACATTCATTTGCTTTCTTGTGCCCTATTGTATATTGTGCCTTTTTGAATAAGGTGCATTAGGTCACATTACTTAGGTTATATGGGAGCCTAAAATAAATTGGTAGCATTTTATAAGATACCTCTGGCCATAGATGATTATGACTACTTTGCAATTTAGGGGATAATTAGTATTAATTTAAAATTCTTGGGAATCTTTTTATGAGCTTAGGAAATGCAGATTCATTATTGTTCAGGAGACACTGGCTGTTTAGTAGTTAAACCTAAATGATTTTGCTCTTTATCCTTATATTTCTCATTTCCAAAGGAATTACTCTTTGAGGGCCACAATTCAGATAACACGATAAAGTGAGAGATTTTGAGAAATTCCTGGGAGTTATTTTGAATGAATCCCCAGAGAGTCTGTGGGCTGAATGATATAAGTGTAAAGATGGCACTGCATTTCATATATACCAGAAAGCACTAGAGTTACAAATGCTATTGCTTGGATATGTTAGCATCATTGCTTTCTGATTATGGAAATGCAATACATTTTCCCCAAAGACAATATACATTTACACATGAAATCAACCTGCCTTTGTATTTTCCTGATTAGTGTCACCATTGTGTCTGGCAACTCACCTAAGACAAGCTCCTACCACCCAAATAACATATGTTACTATTTCCTGGAACGTCCATTCCTGGGGCCTCTCTGAAAGGATACCACTAAATTACTGTCAAAATGCATACTTATGGCTCAGCATAACTCAATTACTCTGACAGCATTTCTTACATTTATCTTTTACTACTTAAAGATTTATTGTTCTGTCCCTTAAGTAAAACTGTGGAGCAAATAAAAAAACAATTTATTCCTAATTTGTAAAGTCAGTAACAAACAACCTTGGTCTCTTAAAAATGAGATTACTAAGGATAATGTTCTAAGAATCTCTTTGTCATCAAACAGAATTTTTAAACAGAGTTGTGTTTTAAGATTGAAGCACTTCTCTTTTAAGGCTATTCCTTATCCTGTGAAGCTGCCCTTGTAAAAGATGCACAATGACAAAATATTAGAGTAGCAAGGTTGACAGAGGATAGCTGGGGGAAACAGAAAGATTTCAATGTTAACAAATATTTTGAAGTTTTCTTTTCACTAAATCTAATGGCACATGCATAAAAGAAAATGTAAAGAAATTGTTTTAAAATAATAA
The DNA here is from genome assembly GCA_029593785.1 of Cabassous unicinctus. Taxonomy (NCBI): domain Eukaryota; kingdom Metazoa; phylum Chordata; class Mammalia; order Cingulata; family Chlamyphoridae; genus Cabassous; species Cabassous unicinctus. The sequence continues at coordinate 27,667 of JAQZBX010018904.1, forward strand.
TAGGTGCATAGCAAATAGAATCACAATTTGGACTCAAACCCTTGAATATAATGAAACAAAATGTGTGTAAAATAATGGAACATCAACATTTCACGAGGGAGTTAAATGCACTTAATAGATATTTGAGAATCAATAAGTAATACAGGGAGTCACAAGACCTAGATCATGACCAAGATTTTGAACTTCTTTTAACTGTTAGTTGACAAGTCACTTTACGTTTCTGTACTTTTATTTCCTTGCCTGTAATTACAGGAATGAGAGGAAATTTTTCCCAACGCTTTCATTTCTTTATTGACTAAAGGAGGGGGAAAGGAACAATAATGTGTCTTAACTCTTCATAAACCTGTCCATAAGCATGGAAGAAAAATTAATTGTCTGCCCTGTGGTTATCGGAAGGTTTGCCTGTAATATTACACTATGCTATGTAATATGTTGTGAAGACCCAAAGGTTTCACCTTTCACAATACCATGAATTCTGTGCAGCCATAGACAGAATGCCTGCCCATGGATATAATATTTGATGAATAAATCCAAACCCATCACCACTAACAGGAAAATCAATCTCACATTCTGCGACTGAAGGGTGAGCGACCTTGTCTTCATAAACACCAACAGCTCTTCTAAATAACCAGTTCCAACAGTAAACTATCTGTTTTCTTTGTCAGTTACCAATAATTATTGCCATTTAGAGCAGCTATAAACTAGAATATCCCTAAAGAGATTTGGTAATATTCTTGCATTTATGAAGTGTCACAAATATCTATTCTTTCTAGGCAATTTTCTATTCATCACCTTCTGATTCTGTAATACAAAAAAGCAGTAATATAGCAAATATAGCAGTAAGAATATTTTCATATAAAGTACATTATCTAATAGAAATATACTGATTTTATAGAGCAAACATGTCCACTCAACACTTTACATCCATTACCTTACTTGATGGAAAAATCCCTACGAATTAGAGACTTTAATTCTCCAAGGGCACAAACCTAGTGAGTGAAGGACCTGCGATTCAAAACCAAACAGTATGCATATGATGCCTGATTGTTTTGTTAACTCACAACTTATCAAATAAAAAATAGTCTAATTCCAGAGTCTATGTTCTTTACCATTATGCTATACTCCATCCTATATTGTCTTAAGTTTCAATTTTGCACACAAACTGCTAAGAAACACAGATACTTCCCTCACCTTAAAACTTGCAGGGTGTTTCTCTGCTCTTGGCCTTTTGCTGTGCCACAAATCCCCCAACCATTTAGAGATTACTTTTCCTTTTAAAGTCAGCTATCCTTTGCTTTCTTTCTTCCCTGACATTTGGGAACCAAAACTCCCAAGGCTACTGCACCCTTCTCCCTCAGGCTATTTCCTTGTGTTATGTTTTAGTTTGTCTGCTGTTAAAACAAATACCATATAATGGGTTGGCTTAAGAACAGGAATTTTTTGGCTTGTGGGTGTCAGAGGCTAGAAGGCTTGCTTCCTCCCTGGGCCAGCATCTTCTGGCTGGCTGGCAATTTTTGGGGTTTCTTGACTTTTCTATCACATGGCAATCATGATGGTATCTTCTTTTTTCCTTTCTCTTCTGGGTTCCATGGACTTCCAGCTTCTGGATGCTCCCCATGTCTTCTCTCTCTCACACTCTGCTTAGAAATCCAGCCAGATTAAAGTCTATCCTGATTCACCTGGACTACACCTTAACTGAAGTAACACCTCAGAGAGATCTTGTTTACAATGGGTCCACACCCACCAGAATGCAGACCAAGCCCAAGAACATGTCCAAACTGAGGTACACAATTCAATCCCAACACCATCCTAAACAAAAAAATTGTTTAGGATTGCTTTTTTTGTTATCAGGATTTTGTTACTATTATCAGAATGGGAAAACAATAGCAATAAATATGGGGAAATGAAAGGTTTCATAAAAACTGAACATTTGCTTTTCTTGGATTTTTTTCTTCTTGAGAAACTAGAATAATAGTTAAAATCATTTAACTTAAAGAGCTGCTTGATTCAGCTCCCCAGAATTACAATGGTCAAAGCCTAAATTGCCTAAATAGAGTTATAACCATCCTTGTTTGGAACAGATTTTGCTTATTTTTCTTCCTTTGAATAGCTGATCATTAAAATCTGTGGAATGCTGACCCTATTTTAGGAACTCCAGAGAAAGTCATGGAGTCTCCCCTCCACCTTAATTACTTAACCCTGGGAAAGAAGTGCATAGTCTGTGTTTCTGCTTGCTTCAGGGGAGCTATCAGCCAGTTCTTGTCCTGCCAAGACCTCAGGAATTGTCCCCAGTTGTGTTACCTACAGCTTTATGCCACCCTCATATATTATACCTTTGCAACCGTACTTTCTTGGGATTCTACTAAATTGCCACTATTCCTGCTTTTGCTTTTTCCCGCTTAATAGTTTGATTAAAGTAGGAAGAGCCCCAGGGAGGCTGATGGCCCAACACCAAAGAGAGATTAGTCCCCCAAAAATGGACTAATAAGAAATTCAACTTAATTGCAGCACATTTATTCCTGATACAGTGTTTCCCAAAAGGTAGTCTGCATAAAATCACTGAGAATGTTTTAGGTGACGCATGGATGAATATAAAAAATAAGAGTTGTGCATTGATTATAATATATAACATCCCGCCCCCTTGCCCCCATAGCATTTCATACTTATGTTTATTTGGATATCATTTCTTAGAACAAGAGAAAGTTAAAAAAGCAAGTAGACAAAGTTAATTTCAAGATAAGTGATACCGGTGGTACGCAGAAAGAAAACTTGCAAAGGTACTAATTGGATAATAGAAGTCTAAAAAGCATTCCTTAAAATATTGGGACACTCATTAAAAGCAGGAAATAGACACATTCAGACTTTGGGGTGAGACGACTACAAACTAGGTCATCTTGGGACAATGTTACTTTAATTTCTGTGGCCTCCCTTAGCCTCTTAATCCAAAAAGATAAGATGCTTTTCTCAAACTGTGGATTAAAGAACATGGCTATGTGTAGGACCTACAGTAGAGTAGAAAGTTAATAAATTTTAGTTCACTGTTTCCCCCTGATGAATTAAGAAACAAATTAAGTGAGGTTTATGTGTGGGCTGAGGTCTATAAATGTTTTCTTTTCACCTCATTCCTGCTTCTTTCTCTCTCTCCTCCACAGATGACCTCTATTAGTCCCTGAAAACAGGATTAATTAAGAGGATTTTTGGAATCATAGTATGAAGGACAAAACCTACAAGCTTCAAAATTTTTCAAAATCTGTTCTAAGTTGTTTTGTTTCTTCTGTAGATGGGAACTGGCAACTCTTATTTTCCAATGACTATTTGGAAGCTGGGTCACAAGAAGTTAACTTCTTAAAGAAGTGAAAACATGTTACCTTTTCCAGAGGGGGAAAACAAACTCTCTGTGAGAATAAAGCAATGTTCCAGTAACACTGAATAGTGCTCTAGCAATTTTTCACTCATCAGTGATAAATTTTTTATAAGGAATGTAATTCAGTGGTTCTAAAATTTAAATATACTTTTTGAACTATCTCTATAAGTAAAAAATTGATTTTCCTGGGAATATGGAATTATGTGGCTTAAAATTATGTCATAATTGAATGAAGCAGCAATCATTTTTATAGAGGGATTCTTATACAGTTTTCAATGATCCTTTGCATAAAATGTGTGCATTTCTTGAAACTTTTATGTTTATATTTAACAAAAAGGCTGTTTGCAAAACACTTTTAAAAGAAAGCAGTCATAAGTTTCTTATTTTAAAAAATATGGTTTAACATTTACATATAAAATATCTGTATACTGCAGTCCTTAAAACACAGAGATTGGATAAAAAAGAAAATAATCTTATGACTGAACTTTTTAAAGTTTTCAATACATCTTTCTGAGAGAGGATATTATATCTGGAAATAACACACACACACACACACACAAAGAGAATCTAAGATTAATACTCAGGAGAGTCATACGGAAGTTCATCAAAGCTTTCTCCTTGAGGAGATAACCTACTCCTTCCTCCTAGGACTTTGAGTCAAAAACCCTCTAGAGATACTGCAGGGCAGTACATACCTCTAAGGCAAAGGTGAGCTGTTTGGGACTCGCCATGGGAAGATGACAATGATTCAACAATTTCAAGGAAGATAACATCACAGTATTCTTGTAAATTGACCTGTACAATGTATCTCTTTAAAGTTTAACACCTAGAAAAGGAACTAAAGGAGCCCTTCTCTATTAAAAAATATCATTAAAAATGACATAAATGTATTATTTAACAAGGATAAATCTTTCAAGCATCCCAGGTAACCATAGAAAAATGTTAACTGTCTAAATTTTAGTTCCACATGAGTCCTCAAAAAGACCTAACAATGGTCAAGATAAGTTATATCACTCATAGCTCATGAATATAGCAAACCAACTCCAACTGACATGTCAGTGGGGGAAATTATCTAAAACTAGTAGATATCCAGGTTAGTGGATCTATGGAGAAAAATCATTTCCTTATATTCAGAAGACAATTTCTCAAAATTATTTAATAAAACAGCAATTTATGAATGCTTCAACATACCTATGTATATTGATTTATATCTATCAAACTATCAATCAATACTCTACCTATATATTTAAATCAGATCAATAGAGATATTTTAGCCCAAAGCAAGCATCTGACTTAATGGGAAAATAATGGCTGCTTTCCCATTAAAAACAGGGACAAGGAGAAAATGACCACAATCTTCACTGTTATTTAATATTTTATTGGAGATATTATCAAGATAACAAGACAAGAGAACACAATTAGAGGCAAAAATTGGAAAGAATAGGCAAAACTATTTCTATGTATAGATGATAAGATAATATTCCTGATATTCAAAAGAATTGATTGTAAAATAACACACACAATAAGAATTCAGTAAAATAGCAGAATATAAAATTAACATAAAACATCAATAGACTTCATGTAGCTTCAAACAATAACCAGTTAGAAGAGGTAATGCAAGAGAAAAACCCCATTTCCCATAGCAAATTTAAAGATTAAATAGCTAGGAATAAATTAGATAAAAATGAGCAAAACCTGTATAAAGTCAATTTTTAAGTTTCCTGAAAGGTCAAGACTGGAATTGAACAACTGGAAGGCCATACCATATTCTTGGATAGGCTAACTCATTATCATAATCCTTTCAATTATCTCCAAGTTAGTAGATTTAATATAATTGCAATAAAAATGGCAATTTTATTTCCTGGAGGCAGAGAAGTGGTTTATAATATCTATGTTAAATAATATATGTAGCCCTTCTGCAGTGGCAGCTATTGTGGAGCAGCAGCCGCAGCTCTGTGCAACCCCCGATCACGGTCCTCAACAAGCATGGCAAGGTCACCAAAAATGCAAGAACGCTGAGGCGCGGTCACTGCCATGAAATCTCACCAAGCACACCAAGTTTGTGTGCAACATGATCTGAGAGGTGTGCCGTGCGCTGGAGCTGCTCAAGGTCTCCAGGGACAATTGGGCACTCACGTTCATCAAGGAAAGGGTGAGGACACACATCTGCACCAAGAGTAAATATATATATATATAAACACATGCACATACACACACCAAACAAAAATGACTAGGAGAAAAACATGAAAATGATGTGCACTGGGGGCGACGATAGCCCTATCAGAAATTCAAACATACTATAAAACCTCTCAATTTTTTTCATAAAGTGTAGGTATTGGCACATGAATAGTCAGGTAACAATGATCTAGAATAGGAAAGTCCAGAATTGATCCAAGTACAAAAGAAAATATGATGTTTTCTGTGACTTCTAAAGATTGGAGAAGTAGATTTTTTATTCATTGATGGTGGGACAACTGGTAGTAATTTACAAAAAGATGAAACTGGATCTAGGCCTCACACTCTACAACAGAATAAATTACAAAGAGATTAGAAATTTAAAGAAAAATATGGATGGCTTCCTTTATAGCCAAGGAATGGAGGTAGACATTTTATCCTTCAAAATCCAGAAGCAACAAAAGACAAGATGATATATTAAGACTTGAAAGAATATTTTTAGAAAACACACACCTTTAGGAAATTAAAAACTAAGAAAAAAAAGCATATTATATTACAAGAAAATGGTTTGCCTCCCTAGGATATAAATGGTCCTTAAAAATTAAGAAGAAAATAGTCAAAAAGCCTAATATAAAAATAGACAAACAAGTAAAAAGAGTTCCAGAAAAAGATAAGCAAATGACACCTAGGCATATGAAAAAATGACCAGTCTCACTCATAATAAAAAGCATACAAATTAAACTACAAAGAGATACAATTTCTTATTTAACAGAATGACAAAAAAAAAAACACAAAAGTTTTACAATATGCTCTGTTGGCAATGCTATGGAAAAACAGGCTACTCTATTACTGGAATGACTGCAAAATGGCAGAACTCCTATAGAGGGGAATTTGGCAAAATTGCACATGCATTAACACCTTGACTCATAAATACCAGTCCTAGGATTGCATCTAGGAGGAAAAGAAAACCATCTGATATATGAAATAATGGAGGCAAATAGTTGTCCATAGCAGCATTATTTGATAAGAAAAAAGGT
>JAQZBX010018905.1:0-34209 GCA_029593785.1 Cabassous unicinctus
CTTCCAGTGCAGCTGAGCAAGACCAAATAGGCAATTTGCTTTGAGGGAAATAAGAAAAATGTGCTTTTTCTTGTGTACTCCTTGAGTTTATAAGCCAACACCCACGAGACAGGTAGGAATAGCCAGCAAAAGAATTGGGGGTAAGGGGGAGGGGGAAGAAAGAAGGGGGGGAGGATTGAAGAGGGAGCAAATTGCATGAAGCCTGGAGGAAGATTCTAGCATAACAAGCAAGGCAGATGGGTAAACAGGGCTCTTTTAAGGATTTTATCCTAAGCCATTGAAAGGTTTTAACCTTTAAGGTGGGGGAGTGGCATTCTCAGGTTTTTTGTGTTTTTTTTTAAGTCACCCTGGAGAGTGGATTTGAGCAGGGTAAGAATAGAAGTGGAAAGACAAGTTAAAAGACTTTTTGCATTGGCTTGGTTGAGAGATGCCGGTGGCTTGGGCAGCAAGATGGGGATGGATGTAGGGAGACTTGGGATATTTAAGAGGTAGAATTGTCCAGAATTGCCCAGTAAGGGGCATATTTCATGAAGCCAGCACCCTGGATCATGACTGTGTGGTTCTAAAGAGATTCCAGTGCCCAGTGTGAGCACTGCCCTTGTGTCCCTGGGGTGAGTTCTCTGAGCCAGACCCAGACTACAGATAGAGCTTCTACTCTCTAGAAGTGTAGAATCTGACTTCAGGAGCTGCCCATCCCTTGACCCAATTTAGATACGCTTAATATAATAACAAGAGCCACGATTAACTGAGTACTTTGATGTTCTTCAGACCCATGATCCCTAACCCTTACATCCACTTTTTAAGGTGGATGTTATTGACTTCATTGATCAGGAAATGGTAACAAAACTAAATTACATGCTCCAAGTCATTTGAAGAGTAAATGGATTCCAGTCTAGGCTGCCTGATCCCAAAACTGTGTGCCCTCTCCCTGGACCATAATACCTCCCCTATAAATGGGAAGAAAATCCTATCAGAACACTCCAAATTTCAAAATATTTAACCTTACTATAATTGAGATGAACTGAAATAATTTTTAATAGGCACCCATGAGTCATTAAACATTTAAAAATTCAACCTATTACCAAATGCATATAACACATAATTTTACCACCGTGAGTCACATTATTTTCACTGGTTTTTATACAAGATTAAATCTCTAAGGAGCATTTTCAGATTTCAGTGCATTGATTGGACAACTTAGTGTCAATGCAGGTTAATACCCAGCAGGAGGCGCTCAGTTCCTTTTAGAATGTTTGAATCACCAACCGAAGTCCCTGAGAAAATGCGGTCTTTTGCTTGGAAGTGATTCTGGATACCTGGGTTGCCCTTATCTTAGTGCCGAGTGGAAGTCTGTGTGAGGAAAGCCCAGCCACCCTGGGATTCTGGCCGGCTGCACTTGGACCAGACAATGTACCTAAGCAGGCTCCTCACTCGTGCTTTGAAGGGTCAAGTGAAGGCACACAGAAGGCGAGGGCAGTCCAGATCGTCAGATATAGAAACACATGGCCATGGCCAGACATTTTGCCCGCCTGTGATTCCTACTCAGGCTCATAGCCAGGCCTGGGGACTCATTGATTAAACTATTTTCCAACTCTGTGTTAAATCATCATTTGGGTAGTTTGGGCATCATCCTGCAATAATCCAGGATAATTGCCCTAGAAAGGATTGTTTTCCAGAGCTTCCTTCTTGATTTGGCCCTGCTTCACCCACAGTTAAACTTGTCCTCCAGTTCCTTGCTTTCCATCAGTGAGCTCCTGTGGAAAGTAGCAGGGTGGGTGGGCATTTGAGGCTTCCTGACCCATATAATGGCCCCGGCCTCAGCACCTGAGCCACCCAGGGTCAGCTTCATGGATTTGTGACCTGTGCAGCCACACGGCCCCACAGGCAGAAGGGCTTCATACTTGGTTTAATGTTCTGCTGTTGCCATGTTGAAATTCTTAGTAATTTTTCAACATTCTCAGTTTGCACTGGCCCCATAAATACATAGCTGTTTCTGGAATCTATGGAAGCCACCTGTAGAGGTTCTACGCTGGACAATGACTAACCCAACCTAACCAAGTACCTCACCTTGGGAGTGAAAATTCAAGACTCTGAGCATTGGCCTTGGCTTGGCAGTAAAGCAGGTGGGCCCAGGATTCAAGAGAAAAGCTGCGGCTTGCTAAGAGCAGACCACCCAGTTTGCTGCAGTGTTTTGAATGGTATTCTAGTTCCTAGCGAGAGCTCAGTGCTGTTGCTGAAATTATTCCTTGAGCTTAACTGAGCTCTCTGTCATTCTTGCCTCCTGAAAGCCTAACTAACCCATGGGGTAAGGGGTAGGTACAGAAACAACGCAAAGTGCAACGAGACAGTTTGTGTGGATGGCTAAGAGAACTTGAGCAAGGTGATCACCCAATCCCAGGGCATGTCTTTGCCTAAACTTCTTCTGGCTCTTAGCCAACTATTCTATGACCTTGCACCCTATTACCCTGGTCCCAGTAATGCACTTGTCTCAGAGCCTCTGACTGAAATAAGGTGTGAGAAGCACAATAACAGCTAGAAGCAATGGTCAACTCAGTTCATGAAGGATTTTACCTGGATTTTTATTTAGTTTACCCTAGCGGTGTGAACCATATAAAGAGCCTGTTTTTGCAGGTCAAAACCAGCCAGGTAGTCACAATTTCCTATGCTTTCAATAATATTTTTACCAAGAGCCAGTTGTGCATGTATACTCACAAAAATACACACACACACACACAACACATACATTACTGGATTCGTTGGGGGCAGGAAGGGAGTAAGCAAAGGTTGGAGAATATCAAAGCAACCAAATGACTAGAAAGGAAATGAGGGAGGTTGCTGTCTAAGCCTATCCCAGTTCTTCCATTCCTTCCTGGTGACTCTGATCCCCTTTATCATGATGCCACCACCCAAGGGCAAAAAAAAGGAGCAGCCCATGCCATGACCTTGCCTCTACTCTCTTGGCTCTTCTGCCCATGCTCCCTTCCCATCTGTCATTGGCTGAGACCCCACACAGCCTCCCCCAGCTCAGCACAGACAGGTTAGAATGTGGACTTGCCTGATGAGGATCTTCTCTCCCCTTCCATCTTCCTGGCTTTGTGTTCCCAGCTGCTCTCCTACCAGCCCCTATTCTCAGGGCTGTACAGATATTGAGCAACATTCCTTCCTCTCCACCCGTGGCTCCCTTGCACCTGGCGCTGCTCTCTGGGTGAGGGGATTAGGTGTTCATGAGTCTGAGTCTTTAGCCCAAGAGTAGAGGCAGCAAGGGCTCCAGGAGTACAAGGAAGAGTCCTGGGCTGGGTTGGAGTGTCCCAGATGTATTTGCAGCAAGGTGGAGAGGGCTGGAGCACTGGTTCCCCCACCATTGACTCTGCTTTCTAATTCTTTCATCCAGTTTCTCTATCAGTCAACCAATGCATCTCAGTAGATACTGCTATTTCTCCCTTCTTCTTTTCTCTCCCTTTCTCTTATCCAATGATTTATCTAAATATCTTACTGTATGCATTAGACTTGCCTTTCTTCTTTCATATTGGATTTACTTCTAAAATGCAACTCACATCAAAATCTCATCTTGTTCTGTTTTGCATATTAGTAACTTATTGAAAATCACATGTTAGTAAAATGCATATAGGCTGCAAAGTACAGTGAAAAAGAGTACAGACTTTGGAGGCAGAAAGACCTACCAAGCACTGCACCAGCTGCCATTCTCCAAGCAAGGAACCTTTCTGGACCTCAGCGTCCTCATTGAAAATGGGGTTAATAATACTGCTGCATGATAGGTTTGTGGGAGGATTAAATTGAAAAATACAAGTGAAGTGCTTAGAATGGTTTCTATCACATGGTAAGCACTCGAAAAATATTAGCTATTCTTATTCTTGTTTTCAAAAGCATTTTAAAGGAATTCTACATTGACACACTGAAGTCAAGCAAAGAGTAATTTCATTGTATAAATAGTCATTTCCCCTGTAATCCTCAGGGATTTTTCACATGGTCAAGACAGCAATGAATTAGGAGTCAGAAGACCTAGGTTCAAGTTCTAGCTCCACCATTCAGTGGCTGTGTGACCAGGAGTTTGTCAACTTCTCTGAGCCTACACCACAGGATTAAGGGAGGAAAATGAGTGGAATGTATTCAAAACTGTCTTGTAATCATAAAAAAACTATGCAAATTGAAGTTAAGCATCATTATTTACTGCATAAACTTGTAAATTTATCCTCAAATTCATCTTTCATATAGCACTTAATAGATGTATTACTTAGAAAATAATAAATGTGCATGTGGGGATATCTGTATGTGTATTTGCATAAACCTGATTTTTAAAAATTATTTTTATTAGAGAAGTGGTGGATTTACAGAAAAATCAAGCATCAAATACAGGGTACCTGCCCATAGACCACCCTATTATTAACACTTTGCATTGGGGTGGAACATTTGTTACAATGATAGAAGCACATTTTTATAATTGTACTATTAATTATAGTCCATGATTTAACTTAAGGTTCGTTGTTTGTATAGTGCAGTTCCATGGATTTTTTAAAATTTTTATTCTATTTCCGCATATACAACCTAACATTTCCCCATTTAAGCACAGATTTATATTTCAGTACTGTTAATTACATTTACAATGTTGTGCTACTATTACCACCAACTATTGCCAAAACATTTCCATTGTTCCAAATAGGAACTCTGTACCTTATAAGCATTAACTTCCATTCTCTGTCCCTCCCCCTGACCCCTTCCCTTGATAACCTATATTCTAGATTCTGATTCTGTGAGTTTGCTTATTCTAATTATTTCATATCAGTAAGATTATATAATATTTGCTCCTTTGTGTCTGGCTTATTTCATTCAACATGATATCTTCAAGGTTCATCCATGTTGTTTCATGCATCAGAACTTCATTCCTTTTCAGGGCTGAATAATATTCCATTGTCTGTATATAGCACATTTTGTTTATCCATTCATTGTGGACACTTGGGATTGCTTCCACCCTTTGCTATTGTGAATGATGCTGTTATAAACATTGGTGTACAAATATCTGTTTAAGTCCCTGCTTTCAAGGGGTATATACCTAGAAATGGGATTGCTGGGTCATATGGTAATTCTGTACTTAACTTTCTTAGGAACTGCCAAACTGTCTTCCATAGCTGCTGCACCATTTTACATTCCCACCAGCAATGAATGAATATTCCTATTTATCCACGTCCTGTTCAACACTTGTAGTGTTCTGTTTTTTTGAAAAGTAGACATTCAAAAAATACTATTTTGAAAAGTAGTGAAATGGCATCTCATTGTGGTTTTGATTTGCATTTCCCTAATGGCTAATGATATTGAACATCTTTTCAAGTGTTTTTTTTTTTTTTGGCCCTTTGTATACCTTCTTTGGAGAAATGTTAAACTTGTTTTTTAAAGTGTGGAAGGATGGAAAGCAGATGTGGCTCAAACAATTGAGCTCCTGCCTACCACATGGTAGGTCCAAGGTTTGGTTCCCGGTGCCTCCTAAAGAAGACAAGCAAGACAGTGAGTTGACGCAACAAGATGATGCAACAAGAGACACGAGGAAAACAACGAGAGACACAACAAAGCAGGGAGCAGAGGTGGCTCAAGCAATTAGGTGACTCCCTTCCACATTGGAGGTCCCAGGTTCAGTTCCCGGTGCCTCCTAAAAAGAAAACCAGCACATAACAAACAGACACAGCAAATGCAAACAACGAGGGGGTGGGGAGAAATAAATCTTAAAGTGTGGAAGGAAAGACAACTAACTACTGGCAGTGGTTACCTGTAGGGGGAAGATTAGACCACCAGAGGAGGGAAATTGTAACATCTTACTTTATATCCTTCTGAAAGAGTGGTGGGGTTAGTAATTTTTTAAAATAATAAGATATTAAAATCAGAAGAGCATTCGTTGAAAAAATATACCCTCATGGGCTTTAAAGTAAAGATTTAGTATGTGCATTAAAACGTGTCTGTGTTCAGTCACTTTCATTCCACTCTTCACAATCCACAGTGAGCACCAGCTCCATGCAAACCACATGAAAGATGTAAAGTTAGATCGGTTGTAGGATTCTGCCTGAGATTACAATGTGTTAGACAAGATAAGACACTCGTGCAAAGAGCTGTAACATAAGAAAGAAAGCTGTTAGTGGACCTGGTGCACAATAAGTGCTAAATATTTACTGCATAGATGAACAAATGGATGGATAGAAAAATAGATACAGTTCTAGGGAAGAGGGCAATGAGAAGAGGAAGGGACCTCCTCCAGCTGAGAGAATTAAGGAAAGTTTTGTGGAAAGGTGGCCTTTGAAATACAGGCTAGATTTGGACATCTAGGGATTGAAAGGGAAGTTGGGAAGGTGCGTTGGGGTGATGACATATTCTTTCATTTGTGATTCAATCCCATTTTTCCCTCCTTCTCTTCCTTCCAACTAAGATGCAGCACTGGTATGTTTGGAAACATGGGAGCACTTTTTTTGTTGTCACAATGACTGGGGTGGGGAGTATGCAGAGGATACTGCTATATTCCGTGGATTTGGGCCAGAGCTATTAAATATATTGCAACAAAGAATTGTTCCATCCAACATACCGATAATGACCACATTGAGAAATGCTGGTAGGTGGAAGAAGCATTGAAAACAGATTATTACAATGTCATAAAGTGCTGACACAGTTATCTGTACAAGTATTCTTCTTTATCATCCAAGTCAAATGATGTGACCTTCCTTCTAGGAAAAGGAACAAGGAAACAAGATTGGAAAAGCCTATACAGGCCTGAGCAGATAGGGGCTGGTAAACAGAGATTAAACCTTGGTCTTGAGAAAAAGGAGACGTAATCAAGATTTTTGGTTAGGAGAACGATCCTGTCATAGCTGTAGTTTAGGAGATGCCGAATCCCTATTTAACCCTTTAGATAACCAAACTGTGAAGTGGTAACAGGCTGATTTTTTAAAAACTTTACCCTGGCTCTGCTTCAGAAAAGGCAAAGAGGTCATTCTATCATTTTAAAAAATTCTTCCAGTTTAAAATATGACAAGAAATAAATTTATTTAACAAATTATGCTGGGACAATTGGCTTTCCATCTGGAAAAAAATATATTAAGTTAGACCCCTACCTCACACCATGCATTCAGAATGGGTTAAAGAGTTAAACATTTTTTAAAGTATAAAGATATTAGGAGAAATTGTAGCTGAATGCTTTAGTAACCTTGAAGTAGGGGAGGCCTTTTCTAAGTAAGCTATGAAATTCAGAAACCAAAAAGTAAAATATAGATTAACTTAAATTTGCTCTATGATAACAGATACAAAGTTAAAAGACAAGCAATAGAAGTTGACTGCAGCATATATAACAAACAAAAGATAATGTATAAAGCTTCTGTAAATTAATAAGAAAAAGATAACCCCAACAGAAAAATAAGCAATACATATAATCAGACAAGTCATAGAAAAATGGTACAAAAGGCTGAAAAACATAAAAATGTGTTTTGGAAGCTATTTCACATTGACTCGATCAACTCCATCCCTACCCCCTTGTAGCTTGCCTCACTGTGTGCTGGAGCTTGGAAAGCTAATGCTTCCATTTTCCAGGGTCTTTTAGAGCTGAGCTTCTGCATGTGGCCTGGCTTCTCCTGAGCAGATCCACTAACTGCTGGCACACAGGATTGAGGGGATCCTCATTTTTTGTGTGTTTTGCTTGGTTTGGTTTCTTTTTTGCATCAACAATAGCAGAGATTTCAGTGCTTAGAACCAGTCCCCAGCTTCACGGGTGTTGTGGACAGGATACAGGACATTCATTTTGCAGCTGAGGCAGTGTGGTCCTAGAGACCTGGTGTGGCCAAGGATCCCAGATTGCCGAAGAAGTAGTGTCATCTTGGAGTCAGCAGTTGGGGCACAATTGCCCAGGCTCCTGGTCATGGCAGAAGTGGAGGTTCCCTTGGTGGGTCAGTTCTGAGCTGGTGTTCTGGGAGTAAGTCCTAGAAGCTCAGCCTAGAATCTACTCTTCTACCATCTGACAAAATTTTAAAACATAAATCCCTATATTAAATTTCTTTCTGCTTAAACTAACTAGGGTGGCTTCTGTCATCTGTAGCTGAGCTCTGACACAATGATCAACCTTACTAATAATCAAAGCAATGCAAATTAAATCAACAATGATATCATTTTTCATTCCTCAGAAAAGACTGATAATTCAGTATTGGTGAGGCATTTGGGTTCTCACATACACCTTGGTGGTCGTGTATATTGGAGCAGCCATTTGGAAGAGCAGTTTGGCAGAATCTATCCAAATGTAAAATGTGCATCCCATCCAACCCTGCAATTCCACCTCTAGGTACCTGTCAAAGAGAAGCATTTGCACATGCTCTTAAAGAAACAGGTCAAGCATATTAATTGCATCATTGTGAATAATGAAAAAAATATCTGAAATGGCCGCCAAGAGATTATTGTACAACTATTCTTTGGAATACTCTGCAGCAGTCAAAGAATGAGGCAAAGCTCAAGTACTAATATGGAAAGATCTCAGACATATTTCCAAGTGAAAAACAAATTACAAAACAACATGTATAGTATGATCTCATTTATGTTTAAAAACATGTGACAAAAGCATATCTTTCTATCTAAATATGCATATATCTGTATAAACACAAAGAGCAAGAAGGACATAAACCAAGCTACCCTTGTGGTGGGGATAGGAGGAAGTAGGCCAAGAGGCATTGGCAATCCTTCCCGCCCCCTTCTCAGGGCAAGTGTCTCTTCACTCATGTGGCCAGTGTCTTTAGTAGCCTGCAGGGGACTAGGGGAGCACTAACCGGGGTTGTACAGGACCCTCTGCCCGGTTCCCTCTGCAGGCATACACTGGGGCATGGCCCGTTGGGGAGCAGGCTGGGCTGGCTCCCGGCCCTTCTTCCTGAGAGACAGCAGAGCCTGTGGCCAAGGACTCCTTTGCCATTGATCACACCACTCAGGGGTATTTGGACTCTCCCTGGTGACAGTGCCACAGACAGGATGTCTCAGGGCTGCTACCCACAGTAGCCCTGTGAGAGGCAATGTCCTTAAACAACAGGGGAGGAGAAGATCTGGGGGCTGCATCTCGGCCACACCAGAAAGCTCTGAAAAGGTTCCATTCATTTAGGCTGGCATACCCAGAACCCCTCACTTGGGCCTCAACCTGGTGTTTATTTTTGAGATAGCAGTTTGAGGGAAATGGAAAAAAAGGAAACTGAATTGGAATTTTAATGAGAACCATCTGGAGTATTTGCCAAGGGTGTAATGTTTGGTATAAGAAAGTAATTCCTCAGCTCAATAAGGAGAGGAGAAATGAAGGAACTTGTCATTTTATGTTCATGTTCACCTCCTACCCGCCCCCGCCCCCCGTGATATTAACAGAACCATCTAGAACACACAAATCACACAACTCACAAAATCACAAGGGGAATGGGGAGACGTGCTGTGTGAGGAGGATAGCACGCATTTCCCTCCGAAGTTCTCCAGTCAGGAGGAATGTTTTTCCTCTGCCAAGGAGACTTTGAGGGATGGGTTGTGGTGGGCCCTCGGCCAGAGCCCGGAATCTGGGTAACCATGGAAACGGGCCCGCGGGTGACAACAAATATGGGATGGAATTTCAGCATTCGCAGCCAGGCCACGGAGGAATGGGAAAATTCGGAGAAAGTTTTTTTTTTTTAAACCCCCGGGAATGGAGGAAGCACAAGGAGAGAGTGTTCCAAATAATCAGCCCCTGCCCAGAACCCCAGTGGAGTCAAGGGAGCCATATTCCCTGAGTCTCTGTTTTCACTTTATTTTTTCATTTGTGTAGAGTCGGTCGCATTCTGCCAACGATTCCATTGGGATCTAACGCCGCCTCTGCCAAACCCCTGGCGTAGGAAGGTGTGCTCAGGTACTCCCCAGGAGGCCCAGTGCCCGATCCCTGTCTTTGGGACATGGCATAATCACATAGCTGAGCAGAGCCACTCTCCACTGGGGACTTTAGTGCATCCTGACAACAGCCCTGCAACCAGGTGACCAGGTCCCCACCTTAGGGATGGGGAAAGAGCAGCTCAGAAAGCCAAGATCACCCAGGAACCCAGGAGCTGTCTGCCAGAGCCCATCCTCTTTGCACCATGCCTTTGTTCCTGGGATCTTCATTCTGGAAAAAATTAATAATTTTGGTAGCCAACGTTTAGCAAGAAGAATAGTCAGTCATAAAGCATTCTGCAACCACCAGTGTACAAATGTCAGCTGTCGATGTAGCTGCAAAAGCGGGTGTGTGTTCCCACGTCAAGGACACGGCCTTGGAAAGGATTTAGGGGATGAAAGGAAGAAATTTTCAGAGTTACTAGGCAAAAAATTAAAGAATTGGAGTCATAGTCTCCAGAATTTTCTTCTGCCGGGTCTTTAGAAATAGAAGGGCCTGCATTTGTCGAGATACCTGAAAGGAATCGGGTCTCAGACTAAGAAATCCACATATGCATCCATTTCAGGTTCCTCACTTTTCAGATGGGGAAACCAAGGCCCAGGGCTGGTGGGACCTTTTGTTTGGGCAGAACCCAGTGTTCTGGCTCCTATTACAAGGAGTTCTTCTTGGCAGCGTATCTCAGAAGCCCAGGAAAAAGCTCATGAGTCTCTCTTGTGCCTTGAAGTTCTGAGAGTGGATTTACTGTGAAGGAGCATGAATTGGCAGGATTAAAACAGGAGGTAATGACAACTGTTGTAGAGCAGATCATTAACTTTGGAATCAGAAAAGAACAACAACAACAAAAAAATGCATAATGGATAGGCATTCTTCTAAACTGAAATCAATCTGGTGTAAAATCCAGTCTAGTTTCACCATTATGGCCATCAGTAGTTAAGAAGGAGCCTCTGTTCTAAAAAGAGAATGCGACTCAACAGTTAAGAATTCAGCAAAGAAGATAGTTTTAAATCAGCAAAGTTATATAACTTTATAGCGGTTTCAAGAAATCATCTTGAAACTTCTTTAGCAAAAAAATGTCCGAAATAAGCCAACAGGAAATAAGTGTGGGGAATTTCTGGAAATGAGGGGGTGTTTTTTTGTTTGTTTGTTTCTAAAGTGGAAAAAAAAAAGTTTTTAAGGAAGAAGGAAGCCCTGACCCACATAAAGATAGGGTTTCAGTAAAACTAATTTGAGACCAAGAGGGAAAGTGTAAGACTCTCAGGAACAAAGTCAAAGCTCAGGACTTTGTGTGGGTTACAGAAAACAAACAGCAACCCTCTAAAAATGGGCTCAAGAAATGGAAGCCATTTTTATGCTAAAGATGAAAGTTCATTCACTAGAAAATACTAAATCTGCACAAGATTCTCCACAGTCCTGTTGAGGTTTAATGACTGCAGAGAAAGTTAAAACTTGTTTCAGCACTTAACAATCCAGGAATGTTTTCTATTTAACCTGAAATCATTGATTTTTCCCTAAATCATTGATTTTTCTTCTTTGTAACTTTTTATTCTGAAAGCCCAATTTTCCTTATTCAGTCATTAAAAATGGAAGGAACATGTCATTCATTTTCTCAACAAATGTTTTCGACAACTCACTCTGTATCTGGCCCTAAACAAAATGCTGCTGTCATATCAGATTATTGCCTCTTGGGCTTAATACCAAATCTGTGTTTTTAATATTAAAAGAAGGAAACTGCTGCAAAACTAATGAACCTCATTTATAAAATGTTGAGTTTTCCACCTTCAAATACGAGGTACTATGCAAGCTTAAGGAAGCTAGTGCCCATTCTTAATGAGAATCTTCTGCTTATGATTCATGGATTAAACCTCTATAAATGGCCTTATGTACATGCCCAAAATATGTGGATCCACAAGAGGTCTGAGACTCATGTAAGTATGTATCTGCTCATGAGAAAGTACGTGTGGGAGGAAAGGAAGGAGTAGAAATTTTTTTCTTCATTTTAAAAAGCTAGAGTGGCAAGCAAGAACTATTCACATACAAGCATTAAGAACTGAGTGTATCAGAGGTAGAAGATGAAGAAGCTGCTGCATTTCCAACTTGTCACTCCTTTAGTCTTTGAAAAGATTGCTCCTTGATGGGAAATCATGGGCTCATAATTATCCAGAGAGAAAGGGCTCCACTGCGTTTGGCGTGGTAGTCTCCACACCATTACACCATGTAGTACTAGCCCGATTGAGTCGAAAGGGGCTTAGATGAAGTCATCTCAGCACCGATGCCCAGATGTTGCTCTAGAGAAAGTGTTTTCCAGGCAACAGTGTCCCTTTCTGTGGCCATTGGAAGAGCAGAAGCCTGAATGCTGGATGTGCTCTGAGTTGGAACCTCCCAGCAGACCTTTTCCTCTCCCCTCACTGGCCTGCCCCCAAGGCTTTCTTCATGTCTTTATGGTAAGAAGCAACCATACTGTGTGAAATTGAAGCATATCGCTTCTGTTTTTGCCAAAATGCCTATGTGAAAGCCAGATTTTTCAGCAATAATTCTGATAAAAATCATGAACCAGACTATGCTGAGCACCACTTTGTATTGTCTGTCAAGTAAAGAAGCCCAACAAAGAAATCTGTATCAGAGAAACATGGACAAAAGATGCCATATCCTTTTGTAATTTGCAAGTAATAGGAAACCCAACTAAAAGAAGCTTAAATGGTGTGTTATTTCACATAACCAACACAGTTCCAGGGTTTATTAGTTCAGCAGTCAAATGACATCACCTAGAACCCAGGTTCTTGTCTGTCTTCAAGGTTCTATTGTCATTCTCAGCTGCCAGCTTGCTTCCTCATGGTTACAAGATGGCAGCCATATCTCTGGGCAACACATCTTCAGATAAGAAACAGAAATGAAATTATCTTTTCCCTGTGTCTCTTGAAGAACTAAGAAATCTTTCCTAGAGGTCCACCAAATTGGATCAAATATACCTTTCTAAGCCAAACACTGGCAATGGAAAAGGAATTAGCATGATTGGGATTGACTGGTCAAGATTCTTTTCCCCTTGGGGAAAAGGTCAGGGTCACCTTTCTGGAGCTCCTAAGCAAAAGGAGGAAGGTCATACCTGAACAAAACTAGAATTTTGTTAACACTGTAAACAAGGAGGAAATGGAGGATTTTTGAGTAGGCAATTCAGCAGTATCTTTACATTATCTTTTAAAGCCATAAATTAAAATCATTTGTTTTAACTTTCCTCCATGAAAAATTAAGAAATCTTTTTTAAAAATAGTGAAAGGTTGATGACTGTTCTTTCTTGGAAAGAACAGACCTTTTCTACTTGTTTGGTATTAAAATATCCTTCCTTTCAGGAAATGGTGGTGATAGTGATTGTAGTTTTTTTTTTTATTTATTAACCTCACAGGGTAGAGATCTGCCTTTTTTAAATTATGCTCTGATTTTCCTCATATTCTCAGTTCCTATACTCCTAGGAAAGCTGGCATCACCTTAGCTCCAGAGATGGGATAGTCTTGGGCCCAGCAAATCAGAACCTCCCATTCCAGTGGCCACAGTGATTGGTTCAAGGATGGGCAGATGGCTGAATATTAGCCAATGAGAACTTAGTTGGGAAACTGGACCAGAGATGAGCATCCTACCACCACACACACACACACACACACACACACACACACACACACCTGGATGGCTATAGCCATATGGGCCTGCTGGCAGCTATCTTGTATCTAGTGCTGAATACAGATCTGAGAAAGACCCAGCATTTCAGAGGTGAGAAGAGCCAAGTCAAGAGACAGAACAGACCTGGATCCAATTGTCATCCTAAACACAGAAATGCCCCTGGACTTTTTTAGTTACATGAGCCAATAAATTCCCTGCTGGACAGGACGGTTCAGGTCCAGTTTTCTGTCACTTGCACCACTGATAATCTTACTTATCAAAATAAAAAATTTTCAACCCTAGACAAGTCCTTCAATTTTGTTTGGCTTTTAAAAATTTTGCTGGTTGCAGCATTCTACAAAATACATGGCCAGTACTCTTCAAAAACGGTCAAAGTCAGGATAAACAGGGAAAGACTAAAAAATGGCCATGGATTCAAAGAGACTATGAAGACATAATGATTAAATGCAATGTGGGATCCTGGATGCATCCTGGAACACAGAAAGAATATTAGTGAAAAAACTGAAGAAATCCAAATGACGTCTATAGTATGATTAACAGTATTGTACCTATGTTACTGTCTTAGTTTTGACAAATGCACTGTGGTTGTGTAAGATGTTAACATTAGCGGAAGCTAGGTGAAGGTATGTGGGAACGCTATGCTATCTTTACAATGTCTCTGTGACCCTAAAACTATTCCAAAATAAAAACTTTATATATATATAAAAAACTGGTCACTGATACCCCAATGTCTAGTAACCACGGAATTTATCTGACTTTTTCAATTCACAGATAAGAGTGTTAAGTCCCAAAGAAGTTAAAGCACTTGCCTATGGCACCTGGAAATTTGTGGCAGAGCAAAGCCTGGAATCCAGGCTGTATCACCCGGATGCAAAACTCACACTGCAGCTCAGGGATTGGGGCCTTTCTCAAAGGATGTAGCTTCATGGAATCAGCTCTTCCCCAAGCACACTTAATTCCCTTGCTGCTCTCCATATTAGCTCTGGTCTATTACATTTCAAAGTCCTTTTTCCACATTGATAAATTACACAATTAAAGCAGTCCAAGAATGAGCTGAAACACCATGGAAAAGAAATTCATACTAGAAATTTGAACTACCATATGGCTAATGGATCAACATTAGCCATAAATAGAAACCATCATATTCTCTGGGGCCTGCCAATCACATTCATTTGAATTAAGCATTTTCTGAAAAGCAATAGATAAAAAAATGTTGATGCAGAATAAACCCCAGCAACAACATTTCCAAAGACAGATTGGAAAGGTACTGTATCTCAAGTAACTTAGGTGGGAGTGAAAATGACATGCTCCAAAAAAAAAAACAAGCAAACTATATTAGGTGACTCAAAAAGTGGTTCTAGTGATGACAGACAGTGATGTTACAGACTCATTTGTAAAGTCTGGATAAAATGTGTTTCAGAAAATGTGACGGAAAACACAGAATCAGCCCCAGCTCTCCAACAACCTCAAGACGAGAAAACGTTCTCTAATTTGATTGAAAGAGAGACACCCTGATCCACCTGCTTTCCCCCGCAAACCATACTGATCCCATCCATTCTCCAGGAACCCAGCCCCTGTAGTGTGTTTTTCATCCATGCCCTGGTTCCCTAGCCAGGCACAGAACTGGCCACAAATGTTATTCCCCCTAACCCTCAACACTTTTCCCCACCCAATAATTATTCCTCTTCCCTCCTCTGACACTGGCCCTTGGGCAAAACTCAAGCATCCCACTGGAATGCTGATTACAGTGTGTCAGAAACGGGGGATCCCTGAGAAACATGGACCAAACTCTGCTAATTAGCACCCTTCCATGTAATTGCCAGTGATTATTGGAATATCTGATAAAAGCTATGACAGCATTCCCCCTTGCTTGGCACCGAGATGATTTAGAAAACACATCTTCATAGAGGAAGAAGCCACAATTTCTGGTGTGGACTACACTGTCCCTCATTAGCTAATGAGTCTATGACAGAAGATAAAAAAGGATCTTGACAGGTAGGAACAAAGGGCCCCAAATGACAAAATGTAACTTAGCAAGAATGTAGGCAGTGCCCTATATTTCGGTTCCAAAAAATGCCCTGCAGAGGCCCAGGAGAGAGCAAGTGACGACAGCCAGGGCACAGGCCTGGGCCTCGGGAGTGTCAGCACCACGCCTCCGACCAGCTGGCCAAGCCTGAACAAATTACTAACTTCTCTGGACTGCATTTTTCTACTCTGGAAAATGAGAGACTCAAAGGGGATGATCTTTCATGTACTTCCCAGATTGACGATGATTCTTTGCCAACAATAGGAGGATGACTCAATAATTTATGGTGCATCCCCATGATAGAATATCATGCAGCTGTTACAAGTTCTATGTTTCCCAAGAATATTTGCTAACATAAGAAATGCTTGTGAAATAATACTAAGTGAAAAGAAAAAAGTAGGGGGAAAAAATTAAATATGGATTATGGTTCTAATTTTGCAAAAAGAAATGTATGCCCCAGAGAAAAAAAAGACTAGAAAGAAGCACAAAAAGTATTAACAGTGCTTACCATGGGTGACCATTTTTTTTAAAGATTCAAAGCACTTAAAATTGTATTTATTATTACAAAGGTAGTGAATGCTTGACAAGGTAATATTCCAATAATACACAAGGAGTTACAGTAAAAACTAATGTTTTTCCCCTCTCACCTACCATCGCCACTCCCTAGATGTAAACTATTAACTTTGTGAAATAAATCAGACTTCACTGTGTTTGAAACTGAGTTTGCTAGAAGCATCCTTTGTTTCAGGTGGGCTACAAAAAGAAAGCTAGAGCCATCAGGGTGGTTTTTATTTGCTTCACTGTCATTTGATAATTTTCCCAAATTACCTTTAATAAACATTATTTTTCTAACAAATGATTAAAGTGGAAAATGATACTTCTGTGAAGCAGGTTTCTAATGAAGCAGAATTGAAAGACATAGTGAATCTCCTGAAACAAAGTTACCACATTTGCAGGTGGAAGAAGTGGGACTGTGTCCTGGATTCTGTGCTGAGCTAAGAGGTCAAAAGGGAAAAGCGTTGGAGATCTGTAATACAAGGAATGCTGGAGCCTGTCGCAGACCAGTCTTGTGCCCTGGGGCAGTGATTAGGGAACTGAATCAAAGGAACTGTAACTTGTCAAGTGAGGAAAAGTCATAGTAGTTGATGAGACTATAAACTATAGAAGATTTTGTTAACATGACATGTTACGCTGGAAAAACCAGTACAGACCCATTGCTTAAAAAAAGTCTTCATTTCTTTTTTTCAAAATGACACAATGGCCCCCAACCGTCCTGTGTATTCCTAGTGCTCAGATTTTGATTCCTAATAATGTTCTCTACTAAAGGTCAGGATGGGTTTAGGACATTCTCTAGCTGTTGCCAGGAGGCGAGGATGCGCACCAGAATGTCTGAGATAGTACCAACTTGAAGGGCCTCCCCTGGGCTGAGCTGGGACCAGTTGAGCATCAAAGGGATGAAAACAATTTGGGTTTGGGAAAGGCCAGAATTTATAGTAATACTCAAGAAAAAGTTGATACAGTGAGTCCGGATGAAAATGAAGAATGAATAAAATAAGGTAGGTTCATTTTTTTTTTTAGGCGGTACCGGGGATCGAACTTGGGAAGCAAGTGCTAAATCAATGAGCTACATTTGCTCCCCTGGTTCCATTTTTAATTATTTTAATAGACATGGGACAGTATACACCTATACCTACATCTATATACACACATGCATACATATATCTATGGTTATTTTGTTTCATCTATTGAATAGATTTCTGTAGAGTAAAGACATGTACTTCAAGTATAAATTTAAAAATCACACTCAAGACACTGTGACTCAGCCAAGCAAAGCTGGAGAAAGCAGGTACTCTACCAAGAACAGGATCTACCAACTGGGACCAAAGGCCACAGACCCAGTGCAAGAAGACCCAAAATTCACCAGTCTTGGTGGTCACTCACAGTAACCAGTTACAAAAAGGCTCAACAGTAGGTTCCAAGATAGTAAAGGAACCAAGTATCCCAAAGATGAACCTAACTGCCTAACTGACCTCTCACGGCTCAGGAGGGGAAATGCTCTGACAAACACGCTAATCATAAAGACATACCATAACCAAGTCAAAGTACGATAATGGCAGGGCATAGACCCATGTCAGGTGAGCCAGCAAACAAAACCTAAGGAGTCCTTCATTTCTGGAAAAAGACACCTCCCTTCAGAAAATCAACACTAATTCCAGGGAATTAAAAGTGAAACTAAACTATCAGGAGGCCTCAACATGACCCTCGGGTGCTGGCATTTGAAGCACTATTTCCTTGGTCCTGCCCAGGAGTGGATCTGGCCACAGCACACATCCATAATCTTGGCCACTCTAAATGGTTGTTTTTTCTTTGAGGGGCTGAAACCCCAAAAAGAGAACTTCATTGAGGCATTAGCATAAAAGCAAGACTGAGGATAAGAAAAGATATCACAAGTAAATAAAAACAGGTACTAGCACTTTTGTGAATGGTTTTAAGATAAGTCTAATAACCAGTTTTATAGTCACTGAGATATTTGGGGTGTTTTTGTTTCTTAAAGTATTTAAGAAAATCTGTTACAATGGATTTATAATTTTAGAATATGATATAAATGTTTAGAAGATTAAATAGCTTTTTTTTTTTTTAAAGATTTATTTATCCCCCCCCCTTGCTGCTTGTGCTTGCTGTGTCCATTCACTGTGTGTTTTCTTCGTGTCTGCTTATCTCCCCCTTGCTGTGAGGTCCCGCTGGTTCAGCCCACCGCGCCACGCGGGCTGGCCTGCTCTCACAAGGAGGCCCCGGGAAGCGAACCCAGGGCCTCACACATGGTAAGCGGGGGCTGTATCGATTGAGCCACACCCGCTTCCCAAATAGCTTTCAATCAATGGGAAACTATTTGGGGAAATTCAGTTTAAGTCAGTAAGTTTTTATTTATACTTGCATAAATATGTGAATATGTAGAGGAATGTGGAGCATTTAAAGTTAACGGAATGTTCATCATTTTATAAATTCGGAACATTAATGAATGACCCATTAAACAATGTGCAAGAATAGTAATTCTTCTCTCTCCTCAAAAGCCCTCAAACATTAAAGAAGCCACCAACATAATACTTGGAGCCCAGGACCTCCTTGGCTAGGCATGTAGCACCCAGTATGGGGAGAAGGAGGACAGTAGAGATGAGAGGAATGGGAAATCAGCCTCCATCCCAATCTGAGGATCCCCTGCCTCTGCCAGAGGCAGCACCTGAGTAGGAAGCTAAGTTCCAGCTGGCTATGGGTTTTCACATGTGACCAATATTGTGATACATTTCTGTGCTAGACCCCAATAAGATAAAAAAGATGAGTTGAAATGGAGTTTGATGCCTTTCATTTGGAATGTTGCAAGGAGATATGACCTTAATTGTGCTCCCATCTGATGAAGTGGGACATACTGGTTATTTTTAAATCTATGATTCAGCTGAAGTGCTATTCCCTTTTTTCTCCAGGTAGTTGTACCCCGCTTTTCCTCTGGGAGACCATCTCTCCATGCCCAGTACATCTGTTCTGTGCTCAGACCAGCCTATCAGAGCATGGCACCTCTGATGTGAGCCTGGAGCTGTGAGGGCTACCGTGTGGCCTGCTAGAATAAACCCAACACAAAGGAAGGCTGAACCAAGAATATGGAGGAGTCAGGCACTGGAGAAGACAGTCTTGGAGCATTCCTTGGATTTTTTAGTTACATATGCCAATAAATTCCCTTTTTGGCTTCAGATAATTTGATTTGGGTTTTCAGTCATTTGTAACCAAAAGAGCCCTAACTGAAACAAATGCACCCAAGGGATTAGAAGGATCTGGAAACGTCTCCAGGGAGAACAGCAAGGAACTGATGTCAGCCTGCAGAAGAGAAGATTCTACAACTACAAGATAACTCTTTTCAAATATATGTCGATGAATGTTACTAGAAGATGAATGTCCATTCAACAATAGGTATACATGTTTTCTAGTAACTAAAGTTGTCCAACAAAAGAGCAAAAGTCCTTCATGGGTTGGCAAATTCCCCATTAGAGAAAATAATCCAGCCAAATTTGTATGACCACCTGGAGAGGATGTTGTTACTGAGATTCCTGAGGTGACAGGAGCTGTGCTCATTAGGAAGGGAATGCAGGATTTTATCCAGAATCCAGCTCCACTGTGAGCATATCTAACATACTCTGCCATTGTAAATCAACCTTTTTTTTTTTTTTTTTTAGGTACCAGGGGCTGGGGATTGAACCTGGGACCTTGTATATGGGAAGGAGGTGCTCAACCACTAAGCCACATTGGCTTCCCTGAATTATTTTTTGTTTGTTTGTTTTGCTTGTTGTTTGTTTTTTGTTTTTTCAGGAGGCACCGGAAACCAAACCCAGGACCTCCCATGTGGGAGGTGGGCTCTCAACCACTCAAGCCACATCTGCTCCCCACCACCTTATCTTTTAAATGATTCATGGCTCAGCAACAATCATCCCAAGTAAGGTTTGATGCCCTTTCAACGCATTGTCTCTCCTTTGGTCCTTGGTAGAGATAAGCCTAGACAGTCCTCCCTCCTCCACTCTGTGTGGGTCCAACAAGTCTTGATTTGAACTCAACTGTTCTTGCTTTGAGTGTGGCTATTGTTTTTCCTCTCAATATTAACAAACAACTACTTGCTACTTGCCCAATACCTGCAATGATTGATAGAGGATGGTTTTAAAGTATGAGAGCATTTAACCAAAGCTGGGCTTCGACCATCTTCCAAAGGATTTTGCCCCCTGGGAAACTTCTTTCAGAAACTTGCGAGGAACAGACCTATAATTATTGAAGTGAAAGAAGGGGAGGAGTACTCTTTGGAATGTCATCGCACTGGCTTTCCTAGAGTTGAAGTAATCTCAGGGCACCTTAAACATATTGGCCCACACAGAGCTGACTTTAGCCTCTTGGGGAAGTCTGGGACATAGGGAGTGGGAAAACAGACTTTCTATAGGAAAAAAGAGAAAAAAACTACCTTGAGTATAAGAATGCCATCTCTAGGACAGGGACAGATATTCATGGAGAGAAGGATAGCACTGTGATGGAATAAGAGGGTGAACTGATATACCACAGGGCCTGTGCTCATTAGAAAGGTATCCAAGAGAGGTATATGTTTTGGCTAGGTAACTGAACTGTTGGGAAATCTTTTATTTCTTGGTTTGCTTTTACTCTACAGCTGCTGGAAGTTTAAGAATATAACCCACCCTCCATTCACTCACTCATTTATCTATCAGTCAATATTATTGAATAGCTGTTATGTTTCACACACTGTTTGTGGTTTTAGGGAATCAACCCTAAATAGGACAGACAGGGCCCCTGCATTCATAGGACTTATATTCTAAAGGTAAACTCAGGCATTGAAGAGATAGTTGCATAAGTAATTAACAACAGATATGAGTTTAGTGTTAGGAATGTTGGTCAGACAAAAAGAGGTCCCCACTGCCAGTTTCTCCCCTCTCATCCTCCAGCTGCTGCAAGGTGACCCTGAAATCAGTGAGGGATGGCCGCAGTGGGGAGGGGAGCAGGTCATGAGCATCAGAGCTGGCTCAGGCTCCCTATGTTCTTTATGGAAAAGGGGCCACAAGATCTAGGGAAGCACTAAAGCCAAGAAACCCACACCTTTATCTCATTTCACCGATGGGCAAGTGGCCCTGGAAGGGCACTATTCGGTCACCCTATCCTCAAGAGTTTTTCCCTCTCTTCCCAAAGCTTAAAAACCACACATGGTTTTTCTAACACAGACTTTCTCACAAGTTATGTCAGTTCAGGTCCTTCAGGAAGCAGATGCCAAGATGGAGTTAGAAGGGCAAGAGAGATATTGGGTGAAGTTACTGTGGAGGGTGAAGGGGAAGAAGGAGCAGAGCAGGCAGGGAAAGCCTTCAGACTGCAATACAGGTCTCAAAACAAAGGTGACTCTGTGAATGCTGTGACGGTTGTGGCGCTGGAGATAGACAATGTGCTTATATGGCGATGGAAGGGCTCAGATTTAAGAAAAGACAGGAACTTTCCCAATCCTTCCTCTTATAGCATGAATAGCATGAACGCAACAGGTTCTTTCAGGCTTTCTCGGTAGCACTGAGTGTCCACTTTCTTACTTCTCTTTTTGTTCCAATTTGTGCTTCTGGAGGCTGTCGTTAATTAGTGCTGTGTTCCCAACATTTGCAAATAGTGGCTAAGGAACATTTTGCAATATTAAATAATTCATCTTGCTCTTAAATATGATTGTTAGCTGGGTTTATGTTTAAGTGTTTTTTCCCTGGGCCCCATCGATGTTAGGGGCAAGCCTGGACAGTGGTACCCAGGTGACCAAACAGAAGTCAACAAAAAGATCTAGGGTAATTGGGCCATAGTTCGTGAAAACATTCCCATTTTAGGTCGTTAGCAATGACGATAATCAAAGCAGTAACTCTGTAAACACACCCAGAAGGCACTGGATCCTACACATTTTGCTTAATCAGCTCTTTGCCCTGGCCTGTATGATACTTCCATGTGCTATGGGGTAAGGGCTTAGCAGCATTTAGTTGCAAGGAAAGAACCATTTCTTGTTTCTACCCAAACCCTCGCCCTCCCAGTGCAGGGATTCTGGGCTCTCCTAAGTTCTGCTCCCCAGATGATAGGAAATATCATTCCATGTGGATTCTGGAGCCAGGCCTCAGATGCTTCCAGCCAGCTTCCTAACTTACCCTTGGCCCCAGCACTGCTGCCCCTTTTGCTCAATGTCTTTGTGAGGGCTTCCCTCTGCTAGTGCCTGTGGCTGAGCCCTGCCAGTGCACTGCTGTGGTGCCCAGTCTAGGGACCTGGCTCTCCCATTGGTCCTTTCCTCTAGGCACAGAAATGACCACCCCTCCACTGCTGCTCCAAGCACATCCTCAAAGAGTCCCCGGGCTCAACCCTGTGTGTAGAGTCCTTTGCTGCAGTGACTTATGCTCAGCTCCCAGACACCCTCCAAGAACACAGTCCTCTCACCACACCCTCCATCGGGCTGTCTACTCTACCCTACTCAGTCTCCAGTAATCTCCACAGCATACCCTTAGCCCAGAGAGAGCAGATATTTCCCCTTTCACATCATCAGTGGGAGTGCTAAGTGGCCCCTTTCAAATCAAAGTTTACTCTGCCCCCAACATGACCCTTTCAAAATAGCTTTCAAATAAAAGAAAAGAAAGAAAAGGTCATTCTAAGGTCTGCTTCTACAACATGCTCTGTTATACATCCAACAACCCACCTGCCGTCCTCTCAGCTGCCAAAGCCATCTCCATTCTAACTGGGCCTCAAAGTTGGGCACACTAAAGTGGGGAATTCAGAGTCAACACTCAACAAAGGTCACACATCTCTGGGGAGAAAAGAGTCTTCAGACTCTTCTGGAATTTTCCCAAAGGACACAAGACTGACTGCACACGTCCAAATTGTCAGAGATGGAAGACCATAGAACTCATGGAGCTTGATCCCTTAATTTTACAGGTGGGGAAACAAGCACATAGAGGAGAAGCAACTGACTCAAGGTTACTCTGTGAGTTATTTGCAGGGCAGGAACTCCACCCGATGGTGCTTTCCATCACAGTTCTATTCCCAAGAGACAAGCCCACAGTTCCTTGGTAAATAGAAAGGGACTTCCAGGGCCTTTTCATCGTCCCAAAGGAGGATTGTGGCCAGGAACTGTGGGCAGAAGAACATGAATAATCATTAGCTGAGCTGGCTAGCTCTTGACTTGTTTGAGCCTGGAGCAAGGTAAGGAAATGTGAGTGAAAGAGGCAATAGGAACTCCCCCTGGCCTCTGCAGTCATTTCTCCCTGTCCCCATCTCCCTCTCCTCCTGAGTCCATACTCTCCTCCTCTCCACAATACATCCTGCCTGGTCTTCCCCACTGTCCCATCACCTGGGCCTTCTTCTGATCATGACAGGGACAGAATAAGAAGATGCCAAGGAAAGAAAAGGAAGGAGATGAGTTACACAGAGCACCTGATACAGTTCTGCAGGGAGAATGAACTACAGTCCCCATGCTGTCTGTGGAGCACCTTAGAGCAGTTGTTCTGTACCTTAGCCACATGCTGAAATCACTCAAGGAGCTTTAAAACACACAGATGCCTGGGCCCACCCTCACAGACTAATTTATTTGGTCAGTAGTGCAGCCCAAGCATCAGGATTTATAAATCTTCCTTGGTGATTCTAATGTGTAACCATGGTTGAGATCCACTTTCCTGGAAGAAGAGGCCTTGGTCCATCTCATAAAGGGTTCTCAGCTTCAAAAAAAAAAAGCAAATAATGTTTAGATAGAAAATACTCAAATACATTTCCCATCCTATTTTCAGTCCACACATCAGAAAACCCAATTGTTCCAGCCTGAACTGTCAGATTTTCTGTTGAGATCCCCGCCCTTGGCATCCTGGGCCTCAATCACCATCAAATTTTCAGACCTCAGATTCTCCAAACTCCTTTCCAGGACCCAAAGTCCCTTGGTGTGTGGCTCTATGAAAGAAGTTTAGAGTTACCACTGCTGTGAATTTGGGCTTTACAAAAGTCCATCTTTCGCCATAAAAAGGAATGAAGTTCTGATACATGTAACAACATGGATGAACCTTGAAGACATCATGTTGAGTGAAATAAGCCAGACACAAAAGGACAAATATTGTATGACCTCACTGACATGAAATAATTAAAATAAGCAAACTCATAATCAAATCTAGAATATAGGTTACTAGGGGATGGGGTAGGGTTAGGAAAGGGGGAGTCAATGCTTAAATTGTACAGTTTCTAATTGGGTTGATCATAAAGTTTTGGTAATGGATGGTAGTGATGGTAGCACAACATTGTGAATGTAATTAATAGCATTGAATTATATGTTTGAAGGCAGTTAAAAGGGGAAATTTTAGGTTGTATATGTTACTAGAATTAAAAAGTTTTAAAAAATCAGACTGTACAACACAAACAGTGAACCCTGTTGTAAATAATGGACTACAGTTAATAATACAATTATAAAAATGTTCTTTCTTGAATTGTAACAAATGTACCACACTAATGCAAGGTGTTAATAATAGGGTGATATATGAGAACTCTGTATTTTATGCATGATTTTTCTGTAAACCACGTGTTTAGTTTTTAAAAGTCCATCTTTCCTTCTTAGTCATGATGGAGTATTGGTACCAGACTTGTCCTCCCACTATAAATAAGAAATTTGGACAAAATATGTCAAACAGCTGTTTCAAAATACTGGACAACAAATAATGCAGGACTATGACCAAGGAGAGTCAAGAAACAAAGTGAGCCCTATAATTTCCCTGATTTCTACCAGGAGCCACTTTTGCAGATAGTGGTGCACTAGAGGGAACCCAAGCACAGCACTGTTGTCTTGCCAAGTTGACTAGATAGAGATCAGAGTTCAGTGAGGCTAAGGCAGTTGGAATTTATGGGACAGAGTACTGAAAATTAGAGAACTACACAGAGAAAGAGTTTCGGGAATCTGGATAGGGATCTCCTGGAGTCTATTGCTTAGGGTGAAACTCCATGAGACCAGGAAAAGAAGTACTGGGAATCTGAATGCTGAAAAATTACCAGAGATTACACAGGTTTGGAGGATAATAAAGATCCAGCCAGAGTAGAGAGACCTCATTGAAAACTCAGGGCATTTAGTAGAGACCATAGAAGAACTCCATACCTTGGCAGGACTAAAATAGTCCTAAAGGAAAGCCTACTCTAGACCTATCCTAACAAAACTTAAAAGTAAACTTTGAAAAATTGGGCTGATTCTAAGTTCTTTAACTGCATGTCAAAACAAAGTTCAACACTCTTTGAAGGAAAAAACAAACAAAAGTCAGCCACTTAAAAAGGCAATGTCCAATGAAAATTTACTAGACAGAAAAAGAAGCAGGAAAATGTGACCCATAAGTTGATTTAAAAAGTCAATCGATAGAAACATATCCAGTAATTCCAGAGATGGTAGAATTAGCAATCAAAGACGTTAAAACAACTTTTGTAAGTATGCTAATATGAACAGATAATGAGAAAATAAGTGGAAGATATAAACAGTATTAATAGAAACTGTAGGGATAAAAAATACAATATATGAGATGAAAAATTTGCTGGATGGGATTATCAGCAGATTAAACACTTTGGAAAAAAAGACAAATGAATTTAAGAACATAAAAACAGAAACTCTTCAAACTGACATACAGAGAGAAAAAAGATAAAAGAAAAAGTTGGAAAAAAATAACACTGCCTGTGAACTATGGAAAAATATAAAGTAGTTGAACATATATGTAAGGGGTGGGGAGAAGAAAAATATTTGAAGAAATAATGTCTGAGACATTTCCAAATTTGATAAAAATTCTAAACCCGCAGATTTTAAAAACCCAACTAACTCCAATAAGGGTAAATGCAAATAAAACTACATCCAGGCATATCTAATCATTGTTAAAAACCAAGGCTAAGGAGAACTCTTACAAGCAGTCAGATAAAAAAGTTGCATAATATCTAGCAAACAATGTGATAATTACTGTAGATTATAATCAGAAAACAATATAAGCCAGAAGACAATAAGATGGTATCTTTAAAATGCTGAAAGGAAACACAAGTTAACTAAGAATTCTATAAGTCATGAAAATACGCCCAAAAATGAAGGTGAAGGGAGTAATGTCGTCAACATGGCAACATAAGACATCCCCTGAAAAACTCTCCCCAGAGATTCGATGAACAAAAGGACAAATCCCACTTGTTTAGAACTCTGGAGGATGGTAGAGACTGGAGAAGGATTCCACCACCACTGAATTGAAGAAAAAGAAAAATATCAAGTAGGAAACTTCTGCCCCAGACCTGCCAGTCCACTATCTCTGCCTCGCTGGGTCCTGTGCAGCTTGGGAGTTGCTCAGCAGTGAGTTAGAACCCCATGCATATCCAGGTACCAGAACCCAAGTCCATAGAGACCCAGGGTGGAACACAAGTTGCTAGGGAGAGTGCCGCATATAAAAAGGCACCCCAGAGGGAAGAGAGAGAGACAGAGAGAGAGAGAGAGAGAGAGAGAGAGAGACCACAGTAAAACTGCAGTTGGAAAGTTCTGTGCTCACTCAATCCAGTTTTTGTTGACTGGACCACCTAAACACAAAACAGACTTTTCTGGAAAAACCCACCTTTTTGGATTGACCCCATCTGGCTCCCTGGGTCAGGATACCCTAACAGGAAAGAAACTGGAGGCAGAAAAGCTTCACAGAGGAAAAAAGGAAGGGGTTAAACTGAACTGCTGTAAGGAGGGTCCCAGAACTATAAAGAGTAAAGGAAATGAAGTACTGAGAGAGAGAATTTAAACAAATTATAGGAGTTGGGAAGAAAATTATGTACAAAAACAAACAAAACAGACCAAGATTCCCATAGAAGGAATAGAGGAAAGGAAGTTTTCTCCTGGAGGTGAAACAATTACACAAAAAGTTTAAAAATTGTAATACATACCCAGGGCAAAAATTAGAAGACTTGAGAAAATCTGATCAGTTAAACATGAGCTATTCTAGAGGTCTAAAATAAATTGTACTAAGCATCGAAGAAGAGCCTTAATATAAAGCCCATCAACAATAAAACCCTAAACAAGAAGGAGAAACTGACCTTCAGAGTTAACACATGAAAATAATCAGATGCCAAGGCATCAGCAAAAAATTACAAGTCATGCTAAGAAACAGGAAGCTATGGTGTGGTTAAGGAACAAATGAAAACTTCAGAAGAGATACAGAATTTGGAACAAATAATCATTCCAACTCTACTAATCAAAGAAGTTCAGACAAATCTCATAAATGAATTCAAGGAGAGGAAGGAAAATATGGATATAGAGCTAAAGGATATTAAGAAGACAATGTGTGAGTATAAAGAAGAATTTGAAAGTATAAAAAGAAACAACAGAAATTATGGAAATGAAAGGCACAATAATAGAGATTAAAATACACTAGAGGCATAAAGCAGTAGATTTGAACAGGCAGAAGAAAGAATCAGTGATCTAGAAGAGAGGATAATCAAATTGATACAGTCAGAAGAACAGATAGAGAAAAGAATAGAAAAAATTGAGCAGTGTTTCAGAGATTTGAGTGACAGCACAAAGTGCACACACATACACATAAAGGGTGTCCCAGAAGAAAAGGGAAAAGAGGCAGAAAGAATATTTGAG
The DNA here is from genome assembly GCA_029593785.1 of Cabassous unicinctus. Taxonomy (NCBI): domain Eukaryota; kingdom Metazoa; phylum Chordata; class Mammalia; order Cingulata; family Chlamyphoridae; genus Cabassous; species Cabassous unicinctus. Next base: position 27,751 of record JAQZBX010018905.1, read on the forward strand.
GAAATAATAGCCAAAAATTTCCCAACTCTTATGAAAGACATAAATATATCTGTCCAAGAAGTGCAACGTACTCCAAACAGAAGAAATCCCAACAGACCTACTCTGAGACACATACTAATCAGAATGTCAAATGCCAAAGATAAGGAGACCATCCTGAAAGCAGCAAGAGAAAAGCAACTCTTTACATACAAGGTATCCACAATAAGACAAAGTGGCGATTTCTCATCAGAAACCATGGAGGTGAGAAGACAGTGGTATGATATCTCTAAAATACTGAAAGAGAAAAACTGCCAGCCAAAAGTTCTTTAACTGGCAAAACTATCCTTCAAAAATGAGGGAGAGTTTAAAATACTCACAGAAAAACAGAAACTGAGAGTTTGTCAACAAGAGAACTGTCCTGCAAGAATTACTAAAGGGAGGTCTGCAGCTTGATAGGAAAAAACAGGAAAGAATGGCTTGGAGTAGTGAGAAGAAATGAAGTTCATCAGTCAGGGTAACTAAAAGAGTAAATGCAAAACCTAATAGTACCATATCCTCAATATACAACTCTACCCTTTAATTAATATAAGAATCAGAATACAATTAAACAAGAAAAAAAGTATATTTCCTGATAACGGACATGCAAAATATAACGTGTTAAAGTAGAACAAAAACAACATAAAGAGGGGAAACAGAGGGATATGGGATCAGGGAATGTGAAGCTAAGTTGGTATTTTTGTAGTTTATAGATATAGGTTGCATAATATAAACCCCAGGGTAACCACAAAGAAAGTATTTTTTAAAATATACAGACACAGACATGAGGAAGGGATCAGACAGATACATCACAAAAGATCAACTGTACAGAAAAGGAAGATGCAGTAAAGGAAAAGAGAGACACAAAAGATGTGACATATAAAAACCAAAGGACAAAATGGATGAAGTAATTACTGCCTTTAGAGTAATAACACTGAATGTTAATGGATTAAAATCCCAATCAAAAGACACAGAGTGGAAGAGTGGATCAAAAAGCATGATCCAACTATTTGTTGTTTGCAAAAGACCCACCTTAGATCCAAAGACACATATAGGTTGAAAGTGAAAGGTTGGAAAAAGAAATCCCATGTAAATAGTAACCAAAAAAGAGCTGGGGTAGCTTTGTTAGTATCAGACAAAATAGACTTTAAATGAAAAGCTCTTATAAGAGAGAAAAAGATACACTATATATTAATAAGAAGGGGCTATCCAACAAGAAGAATTAACAATCATAAATATTTACAGACCTAACCATGGTGCCCCAAAATACATAGGCAAACTCTGGCAAAACTGAAGGGAGAAATAGACACCTCTACAATAATCATTGGAGACTTCAATACACCACTCTCATCAATAGAACATCTAGACAGAAGATAAATAAGGAAACAGAGAACTTGAATAACATGATAAATGAACTATATCTAACAGACATATATGGAACATTGTACCCCAAAGCAGCAGGATATACATTCTTCTCATGTGTACATGGATCATTTTCCAGGATAGCCTATGTGTTGGGCCACAAAACAAGTCTCAACAAATTGTTAAAAAATTGAAATTATACAAAGCATCTTCTCTAATTTTAATGGAATGAAGTCAGAAATCAATAACAAGTGGAGAACTGGAAAATGCATAAATATATGGAAGTTAAATAATACACTCAAACAATAGGGGTCAAAGAAGAAATTGCAAGGGAAATTAGTAAGTATTTCAAGATGAATGAAAATAAGAACATAACATTTAAAATTTATGGGGGCAGCAGATGTAGCTCAAGTGGTTGAGTGCCTGCTTTCTGTATACAAGGTCCTGGGTTCAATCCCCAGTAACTTCTAAAAACAAAACAAACAAACATATGGGAAAAAAACAACTCATATTCAGGAGTGGATGTAGCTCAGTGGTTGAGCATGTGCTTTCTATTTACAAGGTCCTGGGTTCAATCCCCAGTACCTCAAAAAAGAAAAAAAAACATTTTGGGATGCAGCAAAGCAGCAAAGGCAGTGCTGAGGGGGAAATTTATAGTCCTAAATGCTTGTATTAAAAAATAAGAAGGAGCTAAAATCAAAGACCTAACTGTACACCTGGAGGAACTAGAAAAAGAACAGCAAACTATGTCCAAAGCAAGCAGAAGGAAATCAATAATAAAAATTAGAGCAGAAATAAATGAAAGTGAGAATTTTTAAAAAATAGAGAGAATTAACAAAATCAAAAGTTGGTTCTTTGAAAAGATCAGTAAAATTGGCAAACCCTTAACTAGCCTGACCAAGAAAAAAAGAGAGAAGGTGCAAATAAACAAAATCAGGAATGAAAGGGGGAACATTACAACTGACCCCACAGAAATAAAAAGAATCATAAGAGGATAATGAAAACTGTACGTCAACAAATTAGATAACCTAGATGAAATGCACAAATTCCTAGAAATATACGAACAATCTACACTGACTCTAGGAGAAATAGAAGACCTCAAGAGACTAATTACAAAGGATTGTATCAGGCACCAAAACCCTCTTAACAGAGAAAAGCTCAAGACAAGATGACTTCAAAGGTAAATTCTACCAATCATTCCAAGACAAATTAATATCAATCCTGTTCAAATGCATTAAAAAAACTGAAGGGGCCAGGAACATGATCTAATTCATTCTATAGGGCCAACATCATCCTAATACCAAAGCCAGATAAAGATACTACAAGAGAAGGAAATTACAGACCAATTATTCTTATGAATATAGATGCAAAAATCCTCAACAAAATACTTGCAAATTGAATCCAACAGCACATTAAAATAATTATACACCATGATCAAGTAGGTTTTACCCTAGGTATGCAGGGTGGTTCAACATAAGAAAATCAATTAATGTAACACACGACATTAACAAAAGGAAGGGGGAAAATTTCATGATTATCTTCATTGATACAAAAACGGCATTTTACAAAATCCAGCATTCTTTCTCTTTAAAAACACTTAGAAAAAAAGAAATATTTTGTTTTTTGTTTTTTAAAAAGAAAGTGTATTTGAAAATAAAGTCAGATGGAAAATTCATTTAAAAAAAAAAAAAAGAAATAGAAGGAAACTCCTTCAACGTGATAAAGGGCATATATGAAAATCCCACAGCTAACATCATATTCAATGGTGAAAGACTGAAAGCTTTCCCTCTAAGATTGGTAACAAGACGATGATGCCATTGTCTCCACTATTATTCAACATTGTATTGGAAGTTCTAGCCAGATCAGTTAGGCAAGAAAAAGAAATGAATGTCATCTAAATTGGAAAGGAAGAAATATAGATAAAGGAAGTCCCAAAAAACAACAACAAAACTGCTAGAGCTAATAAACGAATTCAGCAGCGTGGTGGGGTACAAGATCAGCACAAAAAAAAATCAGCAGTGTTTCTATGCACTAGTAATGAGCAATCTGAGGAGGAAATCAAGAAAAAAAATTCCATTTACAATAGCAACTAAAATAATCAAATATCTAGGATTAAATTTTACAAAGGATGTAAAGGATTTATACACAGAAAACCACAAAACATTGCTAAATAAAATAAAAGAAGACCTAAACAAATGGAAGGACATTCCATGTCCATGGATTGGAAAACTAAATATCATTAAGAAGTCAATCCTACCCAAAATGATTTGCAGATTCAACACACTTCAATCAAAATTCCAACAGCCTTCTTCGCAAAAGTGGAAAAGCCAATCATAAAACTTATTTGGAAGGGTAAGGGACCTTGAATAGCCAAAAGCATATTGAAAAAGAAGAAATGTGGGGGCCTCACACTTTCTGACTTTAAAGCATATTACAAAGCCACAGTGATCAAAACAGCACGGAATTGGCACAAGGATAGACCTAGTGACCAACGGAATAAAATTGGAGTTCAGAAATAGACCCTTACATCTATGGCAACTGATTTTTGACAAGGCTGCCAAGTCCACTCAATTGGAAAAGAATAGTCTCTTCAACATACAATTCTGGGAGAACTGCATATCTATAGGCAAAAGAATGCAAGAGGACCCCTACCTCATACCATATATAAAAAAGTAACTCAAAATTGGTCAAAGACCTAAATATAAGAAACAGTACTATAAAACTCCTAGAAGAAAATGTAGGGCAGCATCTTCAGGATCACGTATTGGACAATGGTTTCTTGGACTTGATACCCAGAGAACAAGCAACAAAAGGAAAACATAGATAAATGAGATTCCTCAAAATGAAAAACTTTTGTTTTTCATCAAAAGACTTTGTCATGAAAGTGAAAAGATTAACTATACAATAGGAGAAAATATTTGGAAACCACATATCTGATAAGGATTTAGTATCTAGAATATATAAAGAAATCCTACAACTCAAAAATAAAAAGACATACAACCCAATTAAAAATTGGGCAAAAGTCCTGAATAGACATTTCTCTAAAGAGGAAATACAAATGGTTAAATAGCACATGAAAAGATATTCAATATCACCCACGGTCCTCCCTCCCCTAAGGCCTCAGCCTGTAGCCACCTGCATGACCTAGACATGTTAAAGATTAACAACCCTCCACAGAGGGGAGAGAATGCATAGATGGTATCATAAACTATGATCTTCCCAAAGCAGTAAACATCCTTGGTAAATGTCCTTCCTAGGAGTGTAAACATCACCAGACCCCACGTGTATGCTTCACATGACTCTAGCAGAAACTCTATTCTCATACCCTATGGAATGTCCTTGTTCTGAAACCCCTTATATTACCCTACGTTTTTCTGTCTCTTTGCAGAGCGCTGTCTTCATTCTCTGAACCACTGACATCAAAGAGCCACCTCCAGTCTATAAGTCCCAAAAAATCTTATGCCTGACTAAATGCCAGGTGTGTTCTTTGGTCTTGAGGCTAGACCAACTTACGCTCTTCAGGAGTTGGGTTGTAACAATTGGCGAGCCACAGCCAGACCTAAGGAACACTGGCAGTTGTGGACATGAGCTCCAGGAAGGAAGAATCCCCGGGGGAAATCCCGATTTGGCCTATAATGTCCATGTGGGGAGAGGTGGCTGTCCTCCTGGATGAGCGGGGACTGCCAAGAGAATATGGGGACGCCCTAAAAATGCTAGCATTATGTTGGCTGTACTACGGCAGGTAGCAGACCAGCTGCACTTAAATAAGGAAAAGGGAAACCACCAGATAGCGGTGGCTATAGCCTGGCCCCTGTTAGGAGTCTTGTGGGTGGCTACTGAGGCAGAACAAGCAGCAAAGGCCTCTGTGCACTGCTTAGAAGGAAAGTTAGAGTTGGAAAGGGATATGCACCTAGCACAGGCAGAGATGAAAGAGTCCTTAACCAATCACCTGTGTCGAGTTGATGATCAGTTATATTGCAAAACTGTTAAACTGGGCAAGTTTAATGGGATGTTATTTTGACAATGTTTCAAGTTTTATTCACATTTTATTTTGACCAGAATTTTTTATCATGGTGTTAAAAAGAACATTCAGTTTTGAATCAATAGCTTACTCTTGAACTTGAGTCTGGCTAAGTTTACTCCTGAAGAGTAATCCAGAATATATAAGTGTTAAATGTCTGTCTATCTAAACTGCTAAATTAGTGCATAACTACATTTATACCACTCAGATATTCCTAACTGGTTGCTGGTTACAACAAAAATGTTTCCAAGAACAAGCTTGCATATTACAGGCAACACTGATTCCAGAGTCGCTCATAAAAGCAGTAAAAATCAGAGATGTGACATGATGGAGAGCTTGGACATAACCATACCAAAGGAGTGAGAATTACGAGTCAAATTAGTGAGTTTTATGTTTCTGTTGGTGTATCTTAATGCTTTTTGTGTTAGTCTGTTAGTTCAGTGTATATTTTCATACCTCTGGATGGTAATATTAAATTAACAAATGAAAATTATTAAAAGAGCTCTATTCAAATTGCTAAAACTTAAATGGGTACTTTTATAGTAAAATGAGTACTCTTGAAGCTCAAATTGGAGAAGCCAAACAGGATAAAAAGTCACATAAAATATAAATAAAGAAACTACTTAAAGGAAAAAAACTGAAAAGTTTATCCTGACTTCACCCATAATCTTGCATAGCCTATTGTGATCCCAGGGTCTTCTCCTAAACTTCAATGAATTCCAGTGACTCATTAAAATCAGTTGAGGAAACTAAGGGGACAGGACAGGTGTGGAAAGATAGGAGAAATGTGAGTTTAGCCTAGAGTTCTGTCTACTAGGCCTGGAAATTAAAAGGATAGGGACAGAGGGGTATTGCAGAGTAAACCTTGTTTTGTATAGTCTGTCCTCTAATTCCCCAATTAAATTTTAACAGCTTTTGAGAGGACAGTAATAATCCAATGGCCAAATTTCAGTAAGTAAAGAAGAAGTCCTCAAAAGCTATGGAAAGGTTTTCTAAATTATGATTAAACAAATTTAACAATCATAATATATTCCAGAACTTGGCAGTCAGTATGCCTTTAA
>JAQZBX010018906.1:0-34205 GCA_029593785.1 Cabassous unicinctus
TGCTGGAGAGGATGTGGAGAAATAGGAACATTCCTTCACTGTTGGTGGGATTGTAAAATGGTGCAGCCTCTGTGGAAGACAGTTTGGCAATTCCTCAGAAAACTAAATATAGAACTGCCATATGATCCAGCAATTCCTCTACTAGGAATATATCCAGAAGAACTAAAAACTATGACACGAACAGACATCTGCACACCAATGTTCATAGTTGCATTATTCCCAATTGTCAAAAGATGGAAACAACCCAAGCGTCCATCAACCAACAAATGGATAAACAAAATGTGGTATACACATATGATGGAATACTATGCTGCAGTAAGAAGAAATGAAATTAGGACACATATGAAAACATGATAACATGGATGAATCTTTAGGACATTATGTTAAGTGAAGTAAGCCAGACACAAAAGGATAAATATCGCATGGTCTCATTAATATGAACTAAATACGAAGAATAAACGCATGGAATTAAAACCTAGAGTATAGGTTATTAGAAGATAAGAAGAGAGTTGAGAAGAACTACGCATGCCTAATGTATGTAGAAGTTTTAATTAACTTGACTGTTAAAGTGTGGAAATGGATAGAGTTGATGGTAACACATAATATTGAGTAGCAGCTGGTTTATAAATGGGATTGTGGCTGAAAAGGATAGTCTGGGGAAATTGAAAGAAAGCTAGAGAATAATCTAGGGACTGAATAACACAGTGAACCTAGAGATGGATGAGAATTGTGGTTTATGGTACAGATGCAAGAGTGTCCTTCTGTGAGCTAGAGTGAATGTACATCACTTTTGCAGGGTGGTGGGAATGTAGAGAAGCATGGGAAAAATACTACTGGTGTGACCTATGGACTATGGTTAACGGCAATACTATAATATTCTTGCATCAATGCCCAAGATGTACTATGTTGATAATGGAGGGGGGGGGTATGGAAAAAGTGTGCCAAATATATGCTATGGACCATGGTTGGTGGTAATAGCCTGATGATATTATCTCATAATCTGTAACAATATTCCACCTCAGTATGGTGTGTTGGTGAAGAGGTGTTGTATGGGGATTCTACACATGTGTATGATTAAGTTCACAACCTCTGTAATAAAAATAATTTTTAAAAAATAGGGTGGGTTGAGGGAAAAATACATCAAATATAAGATAGGGACTATCATTAGTAGTAATGTTTTGACAATGATCTTGCATAGTTTGTAACAAATGTTTCACAACAATGTGAGATATTGGTGGAGGGGTGATGTATGGGACCCCTGTATGATGTTATCCATGTTTATTTTCTAAGTTCACAGCCTTTACTATACACTTATTGCTTATGCATCTTCATGTATGAACGATATACTTCAATAAAAAATATATTTTAGCCCTATATTTTTTGTGTAACATTTATGTAATCTAAGTATTTAAAAAATTATTATTTAAATATATATATATATTTAAAATGCTTATGCATGCCACATATGAATTAAATACTGCGTTGGTCTTTTTGTGAATGTGTATGTCAACCCCTCATTACACTGTAAGCTTCTTAAAGGCAAAGGATTCATTTTACTCCACAAAACAACTAAAATAATGTTCAATACTCAGTTTCAATAGTACTTTGTAAGTGGCTGGCGTTCACTAAGTATTGTCTGGTAAAATGAACTTTGAAATGATATTTTTATAGAGTCTAATTTTTTAACCCGTAACAAATGTCTATCCTTGGAGCTTTTAATGATATCAACATTTTCTTGTGATGTATATATTTATGCAACAAGAGTAATGGACTTGGAGTCAGAAGGTCTGTGTTTGAATCTGGATTCCACTACCTACTACCTCTGGCCATTTTACTTTCTTCTCTCTGTACGTTAGCCTCCACATAAAAATGTGAATATTTACACTATCTCAGAAGACTTTCAAGGCTATTATGAGGAATAAGTAAATTAGGAAAATTTTTGAGCTAGCAGACAGTGCCTAGCACTCATTTCATTAGTCCAACATAGATGTACTGGACGATTCTCAACAGATGATAAAATACTTTCTAAAAGAAGAGCTTATAAAGATCTGTCCCTTTCTGCTGTGTGTTAGGAATGATGTCGTTGACGAATATATATATAAGAAAGGGGTCCACAGAAATATTCAATTAAATATTTAATTATATATTTAAATAATCTATTTAAGGTCATAAAATGATATTTTTAAAATTTATCCTATTTATCACATAAAGTGAAGTATAAACCGTATTTATAGCCCTGTTAAAAGATTACTAAAAATTTTTGTAAAACAATAAAGAAATGATCAAAATTGTTAATTAGAAGAAATATAATAAAACTTTTAGTACCTTTTTTCAAAAAATCATTCTTTTATTTGTATGACTTCCTGTTTCAATTAAGTAGTATGCTTTGGAATTAATTAGTGATTGACTAGATGGCCTACCGGGGTTTTTAATATCTGTCTACAAAAATAAATCTTTGCTACTCCTGCTGGGTAGAGTTGCCAACAAGAGAAGCAGCTACTTTAGAAATCAATTTCCACAATTGGAGTATACCCTTATGACCTTCATTGGAAGCTTGTATTTTAAACCACTACTTTCTCTTTGTACTCACTATCTTAATATAGAAGGTCTGTCTCTCCTGATCAGCAGAGCATGAAGTCTCTCAGTATCAGATACTTGGGAAGTTGACTATCATAGAGTCACCCTTCCAACCCACCTCAATGTAAATTTCAAGTAGACCATCTATCCTATGCTTTATGCCCTCTAATATGCCCCCTAAAATTAATGATAATCTACCTGACAACAAACAGAAACTTTGGCATTTAACAGTTTGTAGGCAAAATCTTACATTAGGCACAATGTCTATTTTTCCCCCTATATTTTTCCATTCCATGTCACCCTTTCTATACCAAAATGCAAACTCTCGGTAACTAAGTATATAATGCATAAAATATGGGCTGTAGTGCCAGACTAGCTCAAATCCTAACAGCACTGCTTACTAGCTTTGTTACCTTAGAAAAACTAACCTCTCCAGGCCTCAGGTTCCTCTTCTATGAAATAGCAACTTCATAGAGTTGTTATGGGTATTAAATGATTAATAACATAAGTAAAACCTGGGCATTAAATGAGTTAGAACAAGTAAAACCTGACACGAATTCCTTTTAAAGGAAGTAACACTAATTACTGGAGGAATAAGCAAGAATAAAACACTGCCTATGCGTAAGGTTAAATATTTACAGATCTTTATCCCTTGAGTTTTTGTATGGGAAAAATGTTAACTAGAAAAAATGTGGAAAATAGGAAAAAGTAAAGAAGGGGAAAAACCAATATTTCCACACTATCTGAAGCTATTTAACATTGTGATGTATTTTCTTCCAGGATTTCTTTGACAAAAACACACTTTTTAAATCAGTTGTATGAAGTTGTAACCTGCCTTTTCCAATTACTTTTTCCCCCAAAAGTATGTTTCTTTGTTATTACAGCTTTAAAAAATATAATTTTTAATAATGCCATAATATTCCAAGTTGAGTTCATAATTTTAAAAGCAATCTAGGCAGATCAATTACAACCATGCTACTGATTCATACCTTAATGCATAAACACATTTCCAATAATACAATGCTAGTCAGGAGATACATTCACAGGTTTACTGATTATTCTTCTGTAGCACAAGCATTAGCAACTTTCTAGTGGTTAGTATAACTAAAAACAGCAATTGTGGGACCCAAATATTCAAAGCAAAAAGAGAAAAATGTTGAACAAAGTTGTGATTTCAACTTAGGTGCTAACTTTTTTAAAAGAACATTTCCAATTTTTCACTAGGAACAAAGACAAACCTATTAACAACTTCAACCAATATAGAAAATACACATACCTACATACTGATTTCTGCCAGATTCAACATAAACCATTTCTGACTGACCTAATAACCAGTGAAAAGCAGCAGGTTTTGATTAAATAAATAAAGTCACTAAACTGGGAAGAGGAAGACCTGGCTTCTCATCCCAACCCAGTCCACAACTAACTATGGAACTGCCAGCAAATTATCTACTACCTCTGGATCTCAAGTTTACAGTGGGTTTGTTTGTTTGTTTGTTTGTGTTTGTTTTGAGGTACCGGGGGCCAGGGACTTAACCCGGGACCTTGTAAGAAGCCGCGTTCAACCACTGAGCCACATCAGCAACCCTGAGTTGGTTTTTTCATTTGTTTGCCTGTTTTTTGTTTTCGTTTTTAGGAGGCACCGGGAACCAAACCTGGGACCTCCCATGTGGGAAGCAGGCACTCAACTACTTGAGCCACATCAGCTCCCCAACAGGTCTTTGAATTACATAATTCCTAAAAAATGGTACCATCGACTGACATTGAACAGCTGACACTTAATGATGGACATCAAATCCTAACACCTGGAATTATATCCAGTGCAATTCCAGAGTATGCATTTCTTTGCTCTGCGAACAGATTGTTTTCTTTAAAAGTTAAAACAAACAAACCAAAGCAAATTCTGTTTTAGTCTGTTCTGCCACCCTCATTCCTCAACCCCTTTTAAAAACAACAAAAATTGAAATTAAATATTTGGAGAAGCTCTCATTGAAGAAAATTGCATTTATTTTTCTGATGCACAAAGAAACCTATTTCAAAATCTGTCTAATCAACATTCACTAACACTGTTCAAATAAATGTGCTTGCATAGTTAATAAACTAACACCATATAAAATCATGCTTGAATTCATTTATTTCAACGCATATCTATACGGAAAGATAAAGACCAATAATGATGAATTACCTACCCTGTATTTATTTAAATAGAGCATTGGTTTATAGGATTTTCCAAAGCAGATTAAATTAGTAACTAAATACTTATGAATGTACTTTTACTATGCAGTAAAAGGCAAGATATATGTTGAAAAGATATTTGGCCCATTATACAAGCAATACACAGACATGCTTTTTTTCTTTTTCTTTTTAAAGCATCTGTTTTGAGGAAGGAGGAGTTCTCTCTTTGCCATCTTTCAAATAAACATTCATTTCTAATCCTGATTAAAGGCAAGAGGCAGTATGGTAAATGGCAGCTTTGCCAAGTCCTGTTTTCAATAAAGAAAAAATAATTAAAAAAATAAATAAATTCACTAGCTCTTAAAGAAATCCGGGCAAGGTAAGCAACAGAGTACTGTCAAGGAGACTAACCTTATTAATATGAATTTTTGCATATTTCAACTGATTCAAATTGGTACCCTTGTAAATTAAAAATAGCAATGCTTATGCGAGAATTGCATCATAAGCAGTCATTATGCTCTTTTCTGTTGTGTTCTTTAATGGGGAAAATGAGTTTTTTCTTCTTTTTGAATTAAATTATATAATGAAGTAAGATATTTAGGGAAACAAATACTCTAGTTTTCAAGTTTTAAATTACTAAGAGCTGGTCTCACTGGAATTGACCATGTAGAAATTACAATGATTAAATGCTTTACAGATCTTACATTTTAGTGTATCCAACATTAAAAAGTAAAGCTGGAATCATGTCAACGCTCTGCTCTGACAAACTTTGAGCAAAGAGTGAGCAACAGTACCTATAGGGCCACCACTGAGATGGACAGAAATGCCTAAAACTGTAATGACCAAACTGACCATTTGCTGCTGACCCCATGTGTGTGTCAACACTTCCTTTGACATATATGAACTTCATTAAAATGTCAGACCTTTGCTTGCTAATGAATCAACTGCCTATTAAAGGAAGTCCTACCTACAACCTTTTAGCTTTCCACAGAAAAAAAATTACATAGGGTTTCTAATATATTGTAAAGGGAGACTGGAAAATGTTAGGGATTCTGCATTCATGTTTAATTACCAAAATAAAAGAAATATTAGAAGGTACATATCTAGAGTCAAGTGATTTCTAACTTATGAAAATTTACCTATAAACACTTTAAAATTTTTGAAAGAACATGCCTTTTTGGAGGGGGAGTATTTAAAAATGTGTTCAAACTTGGCAGAATCTGTGGGATCTCTCCAAACATCAAGCTTTTTCAATTTTTCTTATCCCATCTTTAAATTGCCTATAAATTTTCATTACTGGTATTCTGCTACAGGTACAGACCTGGCTAAAGTGCACTGATTCATCTTAGAAGGAGGGATGTTTACAGAAATTAAGCCATTTTCAATCAAAGCAAAATACATGCTTCAATATGAAAACCCTTGCCCCTCCTCCAAAAATTCCTCAGTACTGTCTAATTTATCATGTCTCTTCTTCCTTTCCCTTAATTTTTCTATTTTTTTTGTTTATACTATCGTGTGCTTCCAATTTTTTCCCTTTGATAAGAGTAATTTTAGAAGACTAATAAAGTTTTTTTCTGATCACAGATTTAATACAGCAGTCTCTTAACTGATTGGTCTAAAAGCAGAGAATCCCTTTGCCCCCACCTCCTAACATCTGTCACGAGAGTCAGATTACAAACCAACCCAAACAGTAGGCTCAAGGGGCATGTATGTGAAGAAGGAATATAGGGAAGAAGAAAAACTACTGTTTCCCCTTCCAGGTTCTATTTTTTATTTGATACAATCAGGCAAAGGGACATCATGTTAGATTAATATTTTAAAAAAGAACTTTCTAATTTCCTAAATAAAAATCTTCTTTGAAGGTGTAAAATAATAATCTTTATTGTTCAATATATTAATATTTATTAAACACTTATAAAGTAATAATTTAATACTGCAATGAAGAACATTAATCTTTCATGCCCACATTAAAGTCATCTCTAATGCCATCAGAAATATTAACAATGACATACATTACAAACCAAATACTATATGTTGCTCTTTATGCATTTTACTAAGAAAATAACTTTGTCATTATAATTTTTAAACTGATATGTGAACTGCTTTTAATAATTGTGTTATAAATCTTCTCAGATTATTTCAGTAGAAAAAAATTAATGAGTACTTATTATATACTGCCAAAATGTACCTCTAATTTTTTAAATGATGTTAAGAATAGTGTAAGGCAGTCAGCAGACATCTTTGGTGGGTTTCATAGTCCACCTAAGTCTAAAGGTTTTAACTTACTATATTATACCAAAAAATAAATGTCAATAAAACATTTAACTAAAGCAACAATAAAAACTTCTCAAAAGCTGAACTTTATTGGCTACTGGTGCTTGATGGTTCCCTAAAATACATACAGGCACCTGAAAAACAATTCAAATTCATTCCAACTTTACCCCATTAAAATGTTGCACTTTCCAATGTGTTTAGCGTAATCTGATCATAATTGCTGTGAAGGGTTAGTCTTGCCATCTGTAGGTTCTTTACTCAACTCCAGAAGTTTTTTTGTGTGTTTTGTGGTTTTTTTAGAGGGAGGGTGGGGTCAAAAGTTTAAGTATTTTAATTACTCATTACCAATCACAAATTTCTTTTACTTTATATAATCTTTGAACTATTTTGGTATTATCCAATCATAAATTTGCTCAACATTAGCTTTATCCCCAAATCCATTTTCATGTTTATATTACAGATACACTCTTTAATGATCAAATAATACTTCCATTATTTAGAAAAGGATTGAACTTTCCTAAAATAATTCTCCCAAGGTCACCGCTTTCAGAATATAAAATTTATTCTAAGACTTCTTTATGAAACCACCGGCAGCTTGAAGCTAAGCAGTCCGTGTTGCACGTAAATAAAAATTCAGAACTTTAATTTTGGTTTTAATGGGTGAACTTTACTATTATTCAAAATGCTCACTCACCCCATTCATCTCAACCTCTAGTGTTCACAACAGAAACACTGATGTATCTGTCTCTCACAATTATGACTCGGGATTAGAGAAGTGCCACAGTAAGTTATACTATTTCCAGACCAAACAGATTGACATGAGAATAATTAATATAATATAATATAATTGCAATCTGTACTTCTGATGATTTTAAATTATCAGACAAACTGAAATCCAAAGATCAAAAGCAAGTACAAATAGGCCATTTTCTACAATTGTCTTTGTTTTAGTTATCAAACTTTACTTGCCAAACTATATTTTTTCACAGGAAATTTCCAGTAAATTGAAGCCATCACCAAAAATTCAATAGGAGTAATGAAAAAGCATCTAAGGATGGAATATAGTCCTTAAGAACGTCCCAATTGCAGTTTAGCATATAAAAGAATAGTATTCCTAAAAAGACTATATTAGTCATATAAATTTGAATCTGTTTTCAATATACATGAGGAATTTAATATTTAAAAGAATGCTGCTGAATCCTTTTTTAAATTGAAGAATTTTTGGCAGTACAATCAACTCCTAATTAAACTATTTTATATGTAGGAATTTGATATATTAAAATAGATTAAATCTATGTCGTATTACTCTAATTAAACAAAACAAAACAAACCAGATCAAGTTCAACAGAGAAAATGTGAAAGAAAATTTGAATTAATGTTTCTAATTAGCAAGGGCTTTCACATAGACTCGAAAAGCAAATTTTCCTTTCCTGATTAATTAGAACACCAACACAAAGAACTAGACTCTAATTGGCAGTTCTCTCAAAGAACTAGGATAGGACAGATGTGACTAACAGAATATTACATATTCTCTAATGGAAAAAAAAATTGTATCTAAATGCTTGTGTTATAGATGTATAGATGGGTGGTCGTTCTATGCTTAAACAACAACACTTCTAAAAAATATAAAGGCTATCTATATAGCTGATGGTATGGCAAAAATTTACTTTGGCCAAAAAAAAATAAGCTTGCTTTGCTCAAAATAGCACTAAAATTAGCAAAGAGTTGTTTGTCAACTTAGATATAAGGTAAAACTATTGAGTGAAAAGACTGAAAAGATCTAGAATTGTTCTATTTATTACTGATCCCCCTAATTATTAGAGATGTATTTTCACTGTTTGCTGTTAACTTTAATGGAAGAATTTCACAATACACTCAGAGAATACCAGTTTCTTCATCCAAGATAAAAAGTGACAGGTCACTAATATGAAATGGATATCCCTAAATTAAATGAAAAGAGAGAAAGAAATTAAGACTGAAATTTGGGACAGGACCCATAACAGCACTGCAATTTAAAAAAATGAGGAAAGGAAATTCTCAGAAAAGACAAATCCTCCAGCCTCTAAGTTAACATTAAAGGATAACAAATTGAGGGGATCTAAGAAGCAGATGCAAAAATATTGCAGCAAAGGTTTGTGAATGCCAATTTGTAAATGTAAGTACATATAATTAGTCTCAATACGATTCTCTCAAATTCTAATATACAGACCTTTGAAAAAGGATCCATCTAAGTCTATATGGCATTTTTACATTTCTAGTAATTTTTTAATTGTTTTATCAGCCACTAACATTGTACCTTATATTTTGCTGTCTCACTTTACAAATAAAATAATTTCAGAATAAATAACAAAAAATACTAAAATATAAATATATTAAGGCCAAAATACTTTGTCTAAAAACCGTTTCTAAGATTCTCACTAGGCAGAGAACTTGGAGAGTTTTTTCCATTTTCTGTTTCACCCTTTATTTCCCAATCTCAACCATAAGCAAGTGCTTATAACTTATTTCCTCCAATTCTTCAGATAAAACAGAGAAGTGCCCCTCTGCCCCCAATTGTTTCAGTGATATCATGAACACAAAATGGTACAAAATGGGGCAAAAATCATATACAAAGTATTTTGTGAAAAACCAACTCTAGGAAACTAAGTCACACATACACTAAAGTTTTTCAAAAAAATGAAACTAATGCTGACAACTTTTAAATGACCAAAAAAGCCCACAAAAAAAACCCCAAATCCTACATTTACACATAAAATCTTTCTAAAATATATCCTTACCTTCTTAAATGGTGTTCTTTGGTAACCTATTAATAGTGGTCTTAAGGGCTACAAAGGGAAATAAATATATATCACTCATGTACCAAATGTCCCACAAATACTATTTTAGGTCACACACTCTTGTTATGAACATTTTTCTTTGGATTTATTAATTATCAGAGCTTCCACTGTCATTTCTTGATATATTCTATACATCTAATTCTATTAGCCAGTCTTCTTTTTCTAAATAAAGGGTGATTTTATTTCTATATTAATATTTTTATAATAGCTTTGATAAGATATAATTCACATACCATGCAATTTATCCATTTAAAGTATAAAATTTAATACTTCAAAATATATTCAGAGTTGTACAACTATCACTACAATCAATTTTAGAACATTTTTACCACCCTAAAATGAAACCCCACAGCCCTTAGCAATCACTCCCATTTTCCACCATCCCCAGCCCTAGGCACACACTAGTCTACTTTTGTGTGTGTGGCTATCATGAATAATGCTGCTGTGAACATTTCCATATTCATAATTTTATTAATATACAAAATCTATGAATTAGTTGTTGGTAATGGAATAAAGAAGATCATGGGGTACCGAGATGCCCAAAGGAGACAAACTCAGGTCTTTTGTAGGACCTGGAATGATTTCTCCTTTCCTAGCATTAGATCACTATTCCTATCTGCTCAAATCCATCCACTTATCTTCATCTCTCTGCCACTACCCCACACCCACTCAAGTTCACTCATCATCTCTTGCCTAGATTACTTCAAAAGGCGTTAAACTGCTCAGCCTCTAGTCCATTTGCCCAAGTGCAAGGTGTTCCCTCTAAAATACAGGTTTCATCATTTCACTTCTCTGCATCGATTGTTTCAAATGGATCCCGACAGAATTTAGGATTAAAGTAAAAATGTCTTAGCATGGCAAAAGGTCCTTAGATGATCTGGCTACACTAATATCTGCAACCTGATCTCTGACTACTTCTTTGGCATCTGTAAATAACTACACTTCGATTAATTAACACCAAAACTTTCCTGCTTTCTCTCTCACCTCTGGATCTTTGAACATGTACCCCTCTCTGCCTGGAACTACCCCAGTGGGGCTTCCCTTTGCCACAGAACCTGTTTATACTCTTCACCTTTTTATATATCATCGCTAACACAAATAAGGTCTTAGTGATCAAAATTTGTCTTTTCTCATCTCTACTGGATCTAGCACAATGAATGCTACAGAGTGGATTCTCAATACATGTTTTTGGCTTTGATGAGGGAATGCCACTTACTAGCTTATCTAAATAACACCTCTGACTAGATAGGACTTTTCTTGGCTCTGGCCCATTAAAAAACTGGTAAGGGCACACAAACCCTAGCCATAGCTACTTAACCCTCTACAATATAGGCAAACAACCCTCTACTGTTAGACCATATGATTCCTGATTCCAGCTGTGCCAAGTTAGTTGTGGCCTTGGTGAGATAATAAATTCCAGTTTTTGCTTATATTGGTTTGAGCTAGATTTCTGGCACTTGCAACCAAGAGAGTCTTGGAAATACATCCAGAATCTAAATACCTGTGTGAGCCTATAGCCAGGCAACCAAATAAGCAAATAGTTACTTATCTTTCAAATATCTACTATATTGTATCAACATTTTCAGGGCCCTATTCCTAGGGAGACCTTAGCGGAAGATATGACTACTATCACCAAAGCTGGATTCCTACTATTTCCTTCAGTGAGCAAAACGATGCATGTAGGTTGTCAGAGCCAGGGAAGAACCCTAAAACCCCCCTGAAAACTGGAGCATCTGAAGCTTTCCACCTATAAAGGGGGATGCTAAAAGCTAGCACCATAATTAGACCAACCAAGGGAAGATCACTTTCCATGGAAATCCACGTTACTAGCTTTTAATCCTATGTGCCCTTTTAACTACACAACTACGGGTAAATTAAAATTCATTTGTTTTTTAGGGAATCTGATTAGTGAAACTGCAGGGTCAGGTTTGGTTATATAGAATTCTTCCTAAATTGATGCAAGGTGTAGGAATATTGAGTCTTATACTTCCCTATGGATGAAGGAAATGGAAAGTGGGGATAGGGAGGAGCCATGAAATACTGCAAAGCTGGGTACACATCTAAACTAGATTTCTTTCCTTGGGAATAGGAAAAGATATAAAAATTGAGACATTTGTACCCTCAGTGACTGGTAGAGAATGGTAGAAAGAACAATGTGACTAAGAATAGTAAAAAAAAAAATTAGGTTTGAGTGCCAGGATCCACACTTCCACAACATGCAGCCTTGGGGCTTTCTCCTATCAGTTATTCCTCACTGAAAGCCATCCTATTCCTAACTAGCAGACACTTATTCCCAAAAAGTGCTTTTGTATATCATTCATCATAAAAACACCTTTGGTGGCTTTCCAATACATATAGAATGTTAAGAATGAGAGGCCAACGTGGGCTCTGTAGAAAGAATGCCACACTAGAAACAGATGTATGCAGGGGGTGGAGGGAGGATGTGGGGAGAAGTGGCATATATCAGCCATCCTGGCTGATATCAAGCCTCCTTAGAAGCCTAAGGAAGATGCTAATTAAGCATTGAGAACCAGTCATTTAACATTTAGGAAAAGACATATGGTGGAAATCTGGGATTTGTGTAGCTATAGTGACTGGACACCCATTTCCACTTATGGAGTATAGGCAGCTGGCAATGCAGAAAAAGAGAATGTTGTGACACCTAGGTAAATCAGACTGAAGGGTCAGTAAAGAACAAGTGACCAGACTGTATTCCCAGAAAGCCTTCAAATTAGGAAAATCATCACACCAATAGACTTTCCTGGACGGCAGCAGCAAAAATGACAACATAAACAGAATCAGAGGTTTCAAAGAAAAGAGAAAAGTAGCCCTCTACCTGTGCCCCACCCCTGAACATGATGCAGCAGTACAAGGGCAAGATACAGTCACAAAGCACACAACCAACGGCCAATGCACATTATCTATTAACAGGATCAGTTCGGAAGAAGCATTAAGCTCTTAGAATTTCAGGTTTCTCACCAGTAAAATGGACATTAAACCACAAAAGTATTATTAACTATAATGTTCATGAGATGACAAGTAACAGTTAACCCACAACCACTAACAAATTTAGCTCATTAGTTATTATTCAAGACACTCCTCAAAATATGGACACCCACCCATCCATCACCTGACCACCACATGCTTCACTGACCCCTCCCCTGGATAGTTCCCACTCTGGGTAGGCAATTCCTCTTTTGCATAAGGCATACCAATGAGAACGTTGGGGCTTACAAGCCCATGTTTACATGGAGGGGGAAGATGGGAGGGAGCCCAGCCCTAATAAAGGAGCACCCCATGCAACAAGTGATGCAACAAGAGACACAAGTAGAAAAAAAACATAATGAAAGACACAATAAAGCAGGGAACGGAGGTGGCTTAAGTGATTAGGCACCTCCCTCCCATATCAGAGGTTCCAGGTTCAGTTCCTGGTGCTTCCTAAAGAAACAAAGAAGACAAACAGACACAGCAAGTGCAAACAATGAGGGGGTGGGGAAAAGTAAATAAAATAAATCTTAAAAATAAAACAAAATAAAATAAAAATAAAGCAGCACCCCAAATCCCAGCAGGCAGGCATAACTCATATGACATGCCTGCACTTCTGTCTTGAGTGTGTACTTTCTCTTTACATTAAATTCTCTTGCTACTAAAAAATTGTGGCCATAATCTCTTATTTTAGTAAATATAGCATACTCAAGATAAATTTATCTGTCTTTTATGGCTTAGTCCTTGGGACTATTATTCTGCGTTATCTGATACCAATAAAAAACAATGAAAACTTTACAAGGAATGGGAGCTAACATAGCATGCATAGTAAACCCAAAACATTTTTAAGTGTGTATATGTATGTGTTGTTTTTTAACTTCCATTTGTGAGATTCTATTTAACAACAATGAAAAGGGGAAAAAGGAGTATTATTTAACTGAGCATCTCAGTACAGGGTTCAGGTTAATTCAAGTTCATTATATTCAAATAGATGCATAAAGATTGATTTTAAAGATTAAGAAAGATATATTATTATGTACATATCAAGTACTACAAAAATACTTGCCAACAAAACAACTACATGAGTGACAAGAAGACTAGATTCTGGATTCCATCTTTCCTACTAATCAATTACAGGAAATGAAGTAGGTCACTTAATCTCCAAATTTGATTTTCACAATTGGAAAATTTCTCTCTCAAAAATTCCATGATTCTTTCAATATCACTAATAACAGTGTCATAGGTGGTAGTAGGTCTGTTGTAATATCAGTTCCAAAAGATGGGATCCACTTCTGATGTGCAATGACCTGCCCAGAGTAACCCCCGTATTCTGGATTTCTGAAATACTACCATATTCATTGTGTGTGTGTGCGTGCGTGTGTGTGTGTGTGTGTGTGTCTGTCTTTGTGCACTTAAAACTGAATATTCATTTTATATTAGTCAGCCAAAGGGGTGCTGATGCAAAGTACCAGAAATCTGTTGACTTTTATAAAGGGTATTTATTTGGGGTAAAGCTTACAGTTACAAAGCCCCAATGAGTCCAACTCAAAGTTGCTTTCTCACCAAAGTCAGTTGCACATGTTGAAGCAAGATGGTTACTAATCTCTGCCTGGTGTCTCCTTCCTGGACTTCCTCTTCCTCTTGAGGCTCCGTGGGCCCAGCTTCGTCCCAATCTCAGATGTAGGCTGGCATAGAGCTTGTCTCTCAGGACTTCCTCTCTGTCTTGGCACAGGGCTTGTGTCTTTCCAGGCTTTTTATATTAACTGCAAACTATCAGGCAAATGGCTCATCTCTCCCTGGGACTTGAGCTCTTTGAGCCTTCTCCTTTCTGACACATGACAAAGTCTCTCCTCTTTGGTGTCTTCTTCAGTGAGTATCTATTTATATAGGCCCACCAAGGGGGCATGGACTCAACCTGAGTCATGCCTTTCTCACATGGCCAAAATAAAGCCCTAATCTTACAGGTAATTTAATCAAGGGCCCCTCAACTGAATCCAATATAATCAAAGGGTATCACACTCAGAATACATTAGTTTACAAACATAACCTTTCTCTTTTTGGGATTCATAAATAATCCCAAACTGACACAGGAAGCCCTGCTACTTTCTCAAATAAGATGGCCAAAAGCCCTGAAATATAAAAGCTCTGCCTAATAAGAGAAAACAGGCTCATAAGATAAGCCCTCAATCTTAATGCTTGCCCTTATGAACCTTTGCTGTAATAATGAAACTAAGCCTAATCATAATTAATGCCTAAGAGTTACCTCTTGAAAACCTCCTGTTACTCTAGTGTGGGCTCGAAGCCAAACTCTGCAAATAAACTCACTACCTTCCTTTCTGACGTGGGACATGACGCCCAGGGATGAGTCTCCCTGGCACTGATGGATTATTACCAAGGACCAACTAGCGATGCATCTGAAAAAAAGACTTTGACCAAAAGGGGAATATGTCAAATACAAATGAGTTTTTATGGCTAAGAGATTTCAAAGTAAGTCTGGAGGTCATTCCAGAGGTTACGCTTATGCACATCTTAGGAGGATCTCAGTACCTCAAGCAGGGGGTTACTGAGGGTTCTAGAGACATTTAGTCACAATAGGCAGAGCAGACATTCTCAGGAATTTGGCACCCTATCAGTGGGCCTTACCTTGGAACATACGATAACCTATACCCCCAATATATTGGAGTTGGTCTCATTTGTAATTTTCCTACACATGGTTCTTATGTCCCTTTATTTGAACCTATAATTAGCACTATACCTGTTAAATATGTGTCCCAGAGACATAAATCTTCCAGCTGTTCATATGCAGTTGAGCCCTGGATCTCAGCAGAGTTGTAGCCAACACCTACCCTCTAATTCATCAGACTCACCCAGGATAACTAAAAAAAGGATGAAGATGAACAACGTTCATCAAAGAGAGAGTATCTACAACTGCAAGCAAGACAGTTCCACCCATCTGTCCCATGGGATCTAAGCCCGCTCTCAATCGGAAGCAGATTGGGCATCACTATCCCCAAATCCTCAAGATTGAGGAATGAACAGACATAAGGGGGGAATGTAACTATGGTCTAAAGTAGACTTATTATTATTCTAGTAGCCGAAGAACTAGTAACACTGATATAAAGGCAATGGTCACCAGAGGTTCTGAGGGGAGGGAGAGGGAAGAATAGGTTTAACATGGGGCATTTTTGGGACACTGGAATTGTTCTGCATGACATTGCAATGACAGATATAGGCCATTATACATTTTGTCAAAACCTATGAAATTGTGCAGTGCAAAGTGTAAACTATAATGTAAACTATAGATCATGGTTAGTAGGAATAAAAAAAAATTTTTAATGCAAAAAAGTAAAAAAAAAAAAAAAGTATTAATCAGTGATTGCATATAGAGAAAGACCTTGATCAAAAGTGAGAAATGTTAAATAAAGTAAGAGTTTTTATGGCTAAGAGATTTCAAAAGTTGAGTCGAAAAGTCATTCTGGAGATTACATTTATGCAGGTCTCAGCTAGGCTTCACAAACTGCCACAGTAAACAAAGCCTCAAATAAAAGTGCTCCTGAGGGCCCTAGGGACATCCAGACACCATGGGAAAGCCACAAAGTCTCATCAAATTAATACCAATCCCCGGGGGGTGGGGAGTGGGGGGTGGGGATTGGAGAGGGCTCTATCTGGGAATATATAAAAAGTTATTTCCATGATGCAATACAGTTATACTCATTTATAAATAACCTAATCATGATTCTTCTACTTCTTTTATTTGAAACTATAATGTTCAATTAATCTGTTTAAGTATATTTCTCAGAGACTTAAAGCCTTCAGATTGTTCCTATGCCGGTTGAGCCCTGAAACCTAGAACAGACATGCAGCCAACTCCTACTCTCCAGTTTTTCAGGCCTGCCCCAGACAACTAATAAAACAATGGTGATGGACCAGCCCCATCACAAAACTGCCAACAAAACAATTCCATTCCTCTGCCCCATAATATCTACATCCTTTTTCTAACTGAGGCAATCAGAGTTGACATCATCCTAAATCCCTCAAGACTGAGGAATGAACAAAAATAAGGGGGAGTGTAACTGCTGACTAAAGCAGATTTATAGTTATTGTACTTATTATCTTGTGTTAACCGAGTAACTTGTAACATTGATATAAAAATACATTTTTTGATTAAAAAAAAACTTAAAAATAAATAAATAAATAAATGGGCCTCATTTGTGGGAAGATGGCAGGATACAGAGCTCCAGGACTTAACTTCTTCCACCAAAACAACTATTAAACAGGCAGGAACTGGCTGAAACAACTATTTAAAAACCCCAGAGGCCAGAAAAACACTGTACAGCATCTAGGGTAGAGCAGGAGGAAGAGGCTGATAAATTATAGTTAAAAAAAAAAAAAAGGTAAATTGTTCTCTCCTTGCAGCGGCTACAGGTGCCCACCTCCCCTATTCTTGTAGCAGCGACTCTGGGGGCCAGTCCCTGGTAGCTCACTCCTTTCAGAAAGCAAGGTAAAAATCCTCTTCCTCAAGAACAGGGGTGGGCATGGCTGGATATTGATCACAGCTTTTGATTAGTGGCTTCAGATCGCTGAGGACCAGCTCAGAGGGCGACCCTTGTTTCTACCTGCCAAGGACAGGGGCAGTAGCAGTGGAGACATAAAAGATGCTGCACTTTCTCAGAGTGGTGAAGGTCAATACGATTGAAGGGCTGCATTTGCTGGGAAGGCCAGGAAAGCTCAGCTTTCAGAATAGTTTTAGTGCCTTTCCTGATGCCCTCCCCAGGGCATGTTGGAGCTGGTCTGTGCTTCCTTCTTGCACCCCTGGCCTCTTTCTGGCTGGAAAAGACTGACTTAGGAAAGTCCTCTCCACCATGCTCCTCCTCCCAGAATTTGCCCTCCAGGCAAAAGCAGCTTGAGAAAAAGAAAAAAGTATAAAAATCCATAAAGGCAGAGAGTCAGGGACAAAGGCCTGTCTGAGAGAAGGAGGTATGTCTCCTGGGAAACAGAGGGGACAACCAAATTCCTGTAAACAGAACTCCAAAACAAAAAATGATCTAACACCCAGGACAAGGCAGAGGCCCAGAAAAACAGGGAAAATCTTACACGATGCATTTGCATTGGGCAGAACTTCCCAATAAAGGTCTTATCATGAGCTGATTACAAAATCAAGAAACAGATATCCCAGGGAATAAACCCCAGAGTTAACGATTTAAAATATTAAAATGTGCAACAAGAGCACAAGACAAATAAAGAAACAGGAAATGATGGCCCATCCAAAGGAAGAGATTAAAAATCACAAAACACCAATGAAGAAGATGAGAATATGGATATACCTAAAAAAAAATTTTTTTTAAATCTTTAAAATGTTCAAAGAGATGAAGGAGAAAGAACTAAAGAATATAAGGAAAACGATGAGTGAGCAATGAGACTTTTTGAAATGAGATAGAAAATTTAAAAAGGAACCAAACAAAACTACTGAAGTTGAAGACTACAATAACTAAAATGAAAAATATCCTGCAGGGTTTCAAGAACAGACTGGAGATTGCAGGAGAAAGAATCAGTGAACTTGAAGACAAGACACTTGAAATGAGTCAGGCTGAGAAACAGAAATAAAAATTATTAATAATGAAAATAACCTAAGACAGCTATAGGATACCAACAAGCACACCAATATACACATTATAGGAATCACAAAAAGAGAAGAAAGGGGCAGAAGGAATATTCAAATAAATAATGACAGTCAACTTCCCAAACTTAGCAAAAGACACAAATATGCACATCCAAGGAACCCAGAGAACACCAAAGAGGATAAACAAGAAGAAAGACATACCCCACCATATACTGATCACACTATCAAGTGCAAAGAACAAGAGAGATCTGAAAGCTACAAGGAGTCTCAATTAGACTAAGTACCGATTTCTCATCAAAAACCATAAAGGCAATCCTAAAGGCAAGATGGCGTCTGTTTAGGAGGGCACTCACTGGCTCGCTCTCTGAGGATGGCTGATTAGGGACAGGGTCCTGCCCAGGGGTCTGTGTTGGAGGCGCACGAAGCAAGAACCTTGGGGACATCGCTCTGGAGGGAGCTGGACGGCACAGATTGCTCAGGAGAGATTCATGAGTTTCTCCCCTGCCTGTGGTGGTTAACACAGATGGCTGAGTTCTACCCTCAGGGAAAAACGCAGGTTTGAGCCGCGACTCCCACCGGCAACCCGGTGAGAGGGAGCGTTCTCCGAGAGTGGGAGGATTCTGGTGGAGGGTCAAGAGGGGTTTCCTTTCTGTGGGTTTGGCTGCCTGGCAACCCCTTGCAGCTTTGCAGGAAAAAAAGCTGGCTTGAAGCGGCACCAGGCTGAGGGGAGGGGCGAATCTGCTGAGGAAGGCTGATTTACCTAGCTGCTCAGGGATACGCCCCAACCCCTGCAGGCAACCTGGTAAGAGGGAGCATTCTCTGAGAGTGGGAGGGTTCTGACAGAAGTTGGAGAAGGGTTTCCTTTCTATGGATTTGGCTGCCTGGACCCCCTCATAGCTTTGGGAAGCAGATAAGCCAGCTTGAAGCAGCTCCAGGCTGAGGGGAGAGGTGAATCTACTGAGTAAGACTGATTTACCTAATAGCCCAGTGATACTGAGGCTTGGCTCCAGAGGGGGTGGAGTCAGCCAATTTTATCATTCTGCACTGACAAACATCAGACCTTCACCTCCCCTGGAGAGGCCAGGAAGCGGGAAGTGCTTGATTAGTTTCCACAAGCCTAGTTAGGGTCCCCTCGGTGAAGGGGATGGTCTAGAAGAGGATTTCTTTTGGGCCCCTTGTTTCGCCAAACAAAACAAACAAACAAAACAAACAAAAAAGAAGACAGTCATTTTAAAAAATAAAAAAAGAATTTTTCTTTTTTAACTTCGTTTAATAGCTAAAATCTGCCTCAAAACCTGCCTCAAAACCTGCATATAGAACCTTACAGGGCAATTGAATGATGAACACAAGCAGGCTGAGAGGTTCCACAAGGGCCCAAGAAGGAACACTGTTCTTCCTTAGCTTTGTTTGACTGCTTGCTTGTGTGGCTGATTGGTTTTTCTTTCTTTACTTGTTTTCTCTTGCTTTTCTTTCCTCTTTCCTCCTCCCCTTCTCTTCCCTTTCTTTCTTTCTTTTTTATTTTTATTTTTTATTTTAAATTAGGTGCTGCTAGCTTCTCTCTTCTTTGCTGTGCTTCTTTTTCAGTGATTTCCCATTCTCTGTCTGTATTGATTTTGTCTTCCAACACTATCTCTTTTCCTTCCTTCATCTTTCTGCCCTCTGCTTTCTGTTGTGGTTCTTTCTTACCACGTTTTTTCATTAGCCCACAACTTCAAGGGTGTCAATTTCTATTCTATCTATTCTGTTTTCTTCGTTTTTTATTAATATTAACTTTTTCCATTCAGCTCTTTCTTTACTCTTTCTCTCTCTCCTCATCATTCTAGCCTTCAAAATCATTCTATATTTTTTCCTCTATTTGGTTTCCCAGTCCATTGTAGGTACTACACTTTTTTTTCCCATTACTCTACGCTGCCTACATGAGTTAAACATTCGTTTTACTAAGAATTATATGGCCCCTCTTCTAACTTTTTTCAATAATACTATTATTATTCTTCCTTTCTCACATCTTTTGATTCCTCTGGCCCTAATCTTTTGCCTTTAAGGGAACATAGAAAGAAGGAAGGAAATAAAATAAGAAGAAAAAGTGTCAAAGAGAAAACTTAATACACACACAGAATCACCAGCTAAATAAAACTCTACAGCAGAGAGAGATGCTAATCAACTGAATAAACCCATCAAGATAAAATGATGACTAGAGGGCAACAAAAATTACAAACCACACTGAGAAATAGGAAGATATGGACCAGTCCAATGAACAAACTAAAATCCAGGAAGAGATGCAGAACATCGAACAACTAATCAAAGCTTTCCAAACAAATATCATGGACCAACTTAATGAACTGAAGAAAGAGATTATGGATATTAAGACGGCACTGGGAGAACATACTGAAGAAATTGTAAACATACATAAAAAGATAACGGATATGATGGTGATCAATGGCACAATGCAAGAAATCAAAAAGATGCTGGATTCACATAACAGCAGATTTGAACAGGCAGAAGAAAGAATTAGTGATGTGGAAGACAATATATCTGAAATCAAATAGATAGTAGAACAGATAGATAAAAAGATAGAAAAAATCCAGCAAGGACTCAGGGATTTAACCGACAACCCAAAACGCACAAACATATGCATGATAGGCATCCCAGAAGGAGAAGAGGAGGGAAAGGGAACAGAAGGAGTGTTGAAGGAAGTAATGGCTGAAAGCTTCAAACCCTATTGAAAGAGATGGATGTACAAGTCCAGGAAGCACAGGGCACAACAAACAGTATAAATCCCAATAGGCCAACTCCAAGACATATACATGTCAAAATGTCCAATGCTCAAGACAAAGAGAAAATACTGAAGGCAGCAAGAGAAAAGAGAACCACCACATTACAAGGGAATCACAATAAGACGAAGTGCTAATTTCTCATCTGAAACCAAGGAGGAAAGAAGACAGTGGTATGACATAGTCAAAGTACTAAAAGAAAAAAAGTTCCAGCCACGAACACTCTATCCAGGAAAACTGTCATTCAAAAACGATGACGAGTTCAAAATATTCAGAGATAAACAGAAATTAAGAGAGTATGCCCATAAGAAACCTGCACTTCACGAAATACTAAAGGAAGTTCTACAAGTTGAAAGGAAAAAACAAGGGAGAGAGAGTTGGAGGAGGGTTTAAAAACAACTAAAAAGACAAAAACAGGAACAAAAACAATATATGACATACATTAACCCAAGGAAAATATGGCTGAAGTAAGAAATTTGTTGTGAGTAATAACACTGAATGTTAATGGATTAAATTCACCACTCAAGAGACACCAATTGGCAGAATGGATAAGGAAATATGATCCATCTATATGCTGTCTACAAGAAACCTACCTTCGACTCAGGGATTCAAGGAGGCTGAAAGTGAATGGCTGGAAAACAATTTTACAAGCAAACAATAGCCAAAACAGGGGAGCAGTAGCTATTCTAATATCAGACAAAATAGACTTTAAATGCAAACTATTATAACAGACAAAGATGGACAATATATATTAGTAAAAGGGGTAATCTCTCAAGAAGAGAGAACAATCATAAACATTTATGGATCTAATCAGGGTGTCTCAAAATACATGAGGCAAACCCTGGAAAAATTAAGTGGAGAAATAAATGCCTCTACAATTATAGGGGGGGACTTTAATATACCATTATCACCATTAGACAGAACATCTAGACAGAGAATCAATAAAGACACAAAGACTCTGAACAATACATTAGAGGACGGGGACCTAATAGACATATACAGAACACTACACCCAAATACAGCAGGATTTACATTCTTCTCGAGTGCACATGGATCATACTCCAAGATAGACCACATGCTAGGCTACAGAACAACTCTCAATGAATTCAGAAAGATTCAGATTATACAAAGTAATTTCTCTGACCACAATGGAATGAAATTGGAAATCACTAAAGGCCAGAGAAACAGATCAGGCACAAAGATAAGGACGTTAAACAACAAACTCTTAGACAAACAGTGGGTCAAGGAGGAAATCTCAAAAGAAATCCATAACTATGTTGAAACTAATGAAAATGCCAACACAACATATCAAAACCTACGGGATGCAGCCAAAGCTGTCCTGAGAGGGAAGTTCATAACCATAAATTCATATTTTAAAAAAGAAAAAAGAGTTAAAATTGAAGACCTAACTGCACACTTGGAGGAATTGGAAAAACAAGAACAAACTAAACCTAAAGGAAGTAGAAAGAAGGAAAGAACAAAGATTAGAGCAGAACTAAATGAAATAGAGAATAAGAAAGCACTAGAAAAAATTAACAAAACCAAAAGCTGGTTTTTCGAGAAGATCAATAAAATTGACAAACCCTTAGCCAGACTAACAAAGAAAAAGAGAGAGCAGATGCAAATACACAAAACAAGGACTAAGCAAGGGGATAGCACTACTGACCCCACAGAAATAAAGAGTATCATAAGAGGATACTTTGAAAAATTATATGCCAACAAGAAAGATAATTTAGAGGAAATGGACAAATTTCTAGAAACTCACAAACAGCCTACATTGATGAAAGAAGAAATTGATGAACTCAACAGTCCAATTACAAGTAAAGAGATAGACTCAGTCATCAAAAACCTCCCAAATAAGAAGTGCCCAGGACCAGATGGCTTCACAGCTGAATTCTACCAAACATTCCAGAAAGAGCTAACCCAATCCTGCTTAAGCTCTTCCAAAAAATAGAAGTAGAAGGAATATTGCCTAACTCATTCTATAATGCCAACATTACCCTAATATCAAAACCAAACAAAGATACCACAAGAAAGGAAAATTACAGACCAATTTATCTAATGAATCTAGATGCTAAAATCCTCAAAAAAATACTTGCTAATCGCATTGAACAACATATCAAAAAGATTATACACTATTACCAAGTGGGTTTCATCCTGGGTATGCAAAGATGGTTCAATATAAGAAAATCAATCAATGTAATACACCACATAAACAGATTGAAAGAAAAAAAAATCACATGATCATCTCTATAGATGCAGAAAAAGCATTCGACAAAATACAGTACTCTTTCCTCATAAAAACACTGCAAAAGATAAGAATAGAAGGAAACTTTCTGAATATGATAAAGGGTATATATGAAAAACCCAAAGCTAACATCATCTTCAATGGTGAAATCCTAAAAGCCTTCCCTCTGAGATCGGGAACAAGACAAGGATGCCCACTACCACCACTCCTATTTAACATTGTGTTAGAAGTACTTGCTTGAGCACTGAATCAAGAAAAAGATATAGAAGGCATCCAAATTGGAAAAGAAGAAGTAAAAATTTCATTATTTGCAGATGACATGATCCTATACGTAGAAAGCCCTGAGAAATCTACAATAAAGCTTTTAAAACTTATAAAGGAGTTCAGTAACATCGCAGGCTAAAACATCAATGCTCAAAAATCAGTAGCATTTCTGTACACCAATAATGAGCAACCTGAGAGGAAATCAAGAAAAAAATACCATTTATAATAGTAACTAAAAGAATCAAATACTTAGGAATAAATTTAACTAAAGATGTAAAGGACTTATATACAGAAAACTACACAACACTGTTAAAGGAAACCAAAGGAGACTTAAATAAATGGAAGAATATTCCCTGTATATGGATAGGAAGACTAAACATCATCAAGATGTCTATATCCTACCCAAACTAATCTACAGACTTAATGCAATCCCCAAAAAAATAAACACTGTATTTTTTAATGAATTGGAAAAACTACAAAACATATTTGGAAAGGTAAGAGGCCCCAAATTGCCAAAGACATATTGAAAAAGAAAAATGAAGTTGGAGGTATCACATTACCTGACTTTAAAACATACTACATAGACGCCTCAGGATTGAGGCTTCAATATATGGGCTTCATCTTCAAGGAAGGTTTAGATCACAGAAGGGTTACAACAGGGGCTGCAGAGGATCATTGGTGGGGGGGTATCTGGGATGGGGGATTCATGGGAGGAAGTTCATCTGAATATACATGAAAGATATATAAAATTGTCCAAATGATCAAGGGGTAGGGCATGGTCACAGTGGGTGGACAGTCACTCAATAAATGAGGGAATTCTGAATTCCCAGCCTGGAGAGCTCTGCCACATTCTCCAAGGGAGCAGCAACAGTCCCCTGACTGCAGGGGCAGTGTCTGGCAAAGGAGGATGGTCCATTAATGGGTTCTTGTTATTGATGACTAGTCTTAAGAGTCTTTGCTCTTGTAATTGAAACTTAGCCTACTGTTATGGGGTGCCTAAGAGTTGCCACCTGAGAGCCTCATTGTTGCTCAAATGTGGCCTCTCTCTAAGCCAAAGTCAGCATATGAATGCATTACCATTCCCCCAGCATTGGACATGACTCCCAGGGATGAGTCTCCCTGGCAACGAGGGATTAATACCAAGTGCCAACTGGCAATACCACTGGAAAAAGACCTTGAATGAAAGGGGGAAAAGGTAAAGACAAATGAAGTCATGTGGCTAAGAGACTTCAAAGAGAGTCGGGAGGTCATCCCAGAGGTAACGCTTATGCACACCTTAGTAGGATCTCATAGAACACCAAAGTGGATATCACCCCACACAGAGGGGTTCCTGAGGGCTCTGGAGACACCCAGGTCCTATATAAGGGGGGATAACTCCAGAGATTGATGCCTTATCAGTGGGCTATACTTTGGAATCTGTGCTCCTGAGAGTGACAGAGTTGGACTCAAATAAGTCCTCCCTGCACATGGTCCATCAGTCCCTTCTATTCAAACCTATATGTTATGCTGGAGTTTGCAGGTGTACTTTCAGAGACTGGAGCCTTTAGTCTGCCCATGTGCCAGCTGTGCCTGGAATCTCAGTGGAGCTTCAACTGCTACTCTACAGCTCAATGGACTCACCCAAGTCACCTGGTGAGGAGATGATGATGGACAACGGCCATCCCAGGGAATGGAGAGAGTCTGCAGGTGCAGGAAGGATAATCTCATCCATCGTATCCATGGGATATAAGCCCCCTCTCACTTGGAGGTGGAGTGGACATCGCCATCCCAAACTCCTCAGGATTGGGGAAGAGCTATGGACTAGAGTGGACTTACTGGTATTCTGTTGTAGACATATTGTGATTCAAGCAATGGAAGAAATTACAACAGTAAGGTGGAGCCAGTGGCCACTGGACGCTTTGCAGGCAGGGAAGGGAAAAGCAGTTGTAATACAGGGGCTTTTTCGGGACTTGGGAATTATCCTGAGTGACGTTACAATGACAGATATAGGCCATTTTACATCAGCATATAACATGCAGAACTGTGTGAGAGAGAATGTGGTCTACAATGTGAACTATGGTCCATGCTTAGTGGCAAAGCCCCAGGAGGTGTATATCCATTGCAGGTGATGTGCCACACTAATGAAAGATGTTTATGTGGGATGTTATGGGAGGTGTGGGAGGTGGGGAACATGGGAATCCTTGTAATTTTTGTGTAACATTTATGTAATCTAAGCAATCTTTTAAAATATAATTAATTAATTAATTTAAAAAAAAAACAAAACATGAAGGCAAGAAGGCAATGGGTTGAAATTCTTAAAGTGCTGAAAGAAAACAACTGCCAGCCAAAAATTTTATATATGGTGAGACTTTCCTTCAAAAACAAGGGTGAGATTAAGACATTCTCAGATAAACAAAAGCTGAGGGAGTTCATCACCACTAGCCCTGCCCTGCAATGTTAAAGGGAATTCTTCAGACTGATTGAAAAGGATATTAGACAGTGGTTCAACACGGCACAAAGAAATAAAGACCTGTGGTAAAGGTAGCCATTTGGATAATCATGAATGTCAGTATTATTTGGTATGTAACTCTACTTCTTACTTCCGACAGGTGCTAAAATGCAAATAAACAAAAAGTAATGATAAGTCTACGTTTTTGGACATACAATATAAAAAGATAAAAGTGGTAACAAGTACAGAAAAAAAAGGTGGGAGGACAGAGTAGTATAGGAAAAGGATGTGTGCATGCTATTGAAGTTAAATTATCATCAAACTAAATATGGTTGTTATATATTTAAGATGTTAAATTTTAACCCCATGGTAACCCCAAGGAAAAGAGATGAAAAATATATCCAGAAAGAAATGCAAATACACACAACATGGTACAACACACAAAAATCAAATAAATATAAAGTAGGCATCAACAGAAGTGAAGGACAAAAAAGGTATAAGACTTACAAAGGCTAAAGAGCAAAATGACGGAAGAAAGACCTGTAAATGTAAATTTACAGTGACTTTAAATGTAAATGGATTAGGGAAGCAGATGTGTCAAGTGATTGAGCTCCCGCCTACCACATGGGAGGTCCCCGGTTTGATTCCTGGTGCCT
This sequence comes from Cabassous unicinctus, assembly GCA_029593785.1. NCBI lineage: Eukaryota > Metazoa > Chordata > Mammalia > Cingulata > Chlamyphoridae > Cabassous > Cabassous unicinctus. The sequence continues at coordinate 26,836 of JAQZBX010018906.1, forward strand.
CCTGGAGAAGACAAGCAAGACAGAGAGGTGGTGCGACAGGCTGGCACAACAAGATGACGCAACAGGGAGACACAAAGAGGAAACACAATGAGAGAGACAACAAAGCAGGGAACGGAGGTGGCTCAGGCAACTGAACGCCTCTGTACCATGTGGGCGGACCCAGGTTCAGTTACCAGTGCCTCCTAGAAAGAAGACAAGCACACAGCAAATAGACACAGAGAGCAGACAGTGAGCACAAAAACAACAAGGCGGGGGGCGGGGGGGGCGTAAATAATATAAATCTTTAAAACAAAGCAGATTAAACTCTCTTGTCAAAACGCAGAGACTGGTAGAATGGATGAAAAAGCAGGACCCAACTTATATGCTGTCTGCATCCTTTCACTTTAAATTCAATCATACAAGTAGGTTGATGGTGAAAGGATGCAAAAAGCATACCACGAAAGCAGTAAACAAAAGAGAAGTGGAATAGCTATACTAACATCAGATAAAATAGACTTTAAGTCCAAAACAGTTATGAGGGACAAAGGTGGTCATTATATACAGATAAAGGAGACAATTCAACAGGAAGATGTAAGAATCAGAAATATAAACACACCAAACAGCAGAGCCCCAAAATATATGGAGCAAATACCAACAGATCTGAAGGGAAAAAGCCACGTTTCTATATTAATAGTAGGAGACTTTAATACACCACTTTCAATAATTGATAGAACATCCAGTCCGAAGATGAATAAGAAAGTATAAAACCTGAATGGGGAGCGGATGTACCTCCCCAACAACATACTTTTAAACAACTAATGGGTTAAAGAGTAAATCAGAAAGGATATTAGAAAATATCTTGAGGCAAATGAAAATGAAATTAGAACATACCAAAACTTAGGGATGCAGCAAAGGTAGTGCCAAGAGGGAAATTTATAGTACTAAATGTTTACATTAAAAAAGAAGAAAGGGAGTAGATGTGGCTCAAGCAGTTGAGTGCCTGTCTCCCACATGGGAGGTCCCAGGTTTGGTTCCTGGTGCCTCCTAAAGAAGACAAACAAACAACGAGCAGACAATGAGCAAAAACAATGAGCAGACTGAGCAAAAACAAGCAGGGAACGGATGTGGCTCAAGAAGTTGAGAATTCGCCTCCCACATGGGAGGTCCCGGGTTCAGTTCCCGATGCCTCCTAAAGAAAAATCAAGAAGACAATGAGCAAAAAAATAATGAGGAAAACAAAGAACAAAACAAACCAACAAACAAAAAAAACTGAGCAGACAACAAGCAGAAACAACGAGCAAACAGATGAGGGTGTCAACTGGGGGGTGGGGAAGAAAGACTTCAAACCTGACACCTAACCTCAAAACTGGAAGAAGTATAAGAAGAGCAAACTAAACCAAAAGTAGAAGGTTTATTAAAAAGGAGAAGGATGGAAATAAAGATTTCTGTGAAGATAAATGAAATAGAAATCCAACAAACAAAAAACAATAGAGAGAATAAACAAAATAAAAAATTGGTCCTTTAAAAAGATCGATAAAATTAGCAAACCTTTAGCCAGAAAGATATGTTTTGAAACACTGAAAACATACTTCAGGGTATTAAATTAGAACTTTATAATTTTATAAAATGTAAATGCCTTGTCTGTTACTGAAGATCATGATTATCTGAAATATAATAAACATGAAATAGAAACTGTACTTTAATATAGATTATATCATATTCTATAATATAGATTAAAGTTTTTTTGTTAAGCACTGGAAAAGAATTCTCCAGTCACTCAGAAAAATGCAATCTTTTCTACATAGAAATAGAAATTTGTTTCTGAATTGACCATTTTCTTCTCTTTGTTTACAAGGATTCTATAAAAGTTTCTTATGAGAATTGGCCATAAATTCCTTTTTAAGATTTTTTTTATACAATAAATTTCCAAAGCCATTTTTAAAGATAGGGACATGAAAAAAGAAGGTGGGCTAGTCCCCCTTTCCATCCTTCAAAACAAAATAACCCGTGTTAACAGAAAACCCAAACACAAATCCCTTTAAGTGCATTATCTGTGCAGCCCATTTGAAGCCAAGGAACAGCTTGATCTCATTCCTGTGATCAACGGCAGAGAATAGTTTCTAATATAATACACAATGTAGCTACTTTATAGGATTTCAGTCTTATTAGCAGTCCCAAGGACCCACAGACTTCTAATACTGAGAAGGGAATAGCACACACAATGCTAAGCTTCATCTTATCTTTACTCATACTCAGGAAGTCAGTTTGAAACTTTACTTTGTTTTAAAATTACTGACTTTTTTGCATGTGTCTGTTTGATTTTTTTTTTTTTTCTTAAGAGCACAAACTTTCATAGCACAAATACTACAAATGCAAGGTAGCTTAGTGATCAGGCACAAGGACTCCAGAACCAGGAGGGTTTGAATCCCATAGTCCTCTAGCTAATTAAATAATTTGCACATTTCACCTCTCAGTGCCTTGTTTCCCCATTTTAAAAATGGGATCATAATAGCTGCTACCTCATTGTTTTCTTCCGATTATGTGAAATTCATATGTGAGTATTTAGAATCATACCTGGCATATGATAAGCCATTCAATATACATGTTAGCTATTATAAATGATTTTTTGGTTCGAAGAATTTTGTATTCCTTTTGCACTGTGACTGAAACAGGCACTGTGTTGATAATACATGTTTTTACATTCATGTTTCTGTATTGAAACCATGTGTTGACTGGCCTATAAGTGAGCCATACATTTGAGTAAATAGATAATTAAAATATATATATGTCTTGATTTGTATATTCACCTCTTTCCTTCTATCTGTTTGGGATACCACCATGATTATTAATCTATAGTAATATAGTAATGTCATTTTAAAGAAAACAGATTTATATACTTAGGGACACATTAAGGCAGAACAGTTTTATGTGCATTTATTTATAGGCTGCCATAATGTTAAAAATGTTCTCTAATTAAAACACTGAAGAGGGAAGCGGGTGTGGCTCAGTGGATAGAGCCCCCGTTTACCATATGGGAGGCCCGGGTTCGCGTCCTGAGGCCTCCTTGTGAGGGCACGCCGGCCTGAGCGGCGCCGTGGGCTGATGCGGCAAGACCTCATGGCAAAGGGGAGATAAGCAGACACAGAGAAGACACGCAGAGAATGGTCACAGCAACACAAGCGGCAAGGGGGGGATAAATAAATAAAATAAATAAATCTTTAAAAAATAAAAATGAAAAAAAAAATAAAAAATAAAAAAATAAAAAAACACTGAAGAAAAAAACAACAAAAGAATAAAAAAAACAATAAAAAATAAATTTAAAAAACACTGGAAAAAGAAAACATTAAATGACACATTGAGCTACATAATTAAAAAATTTTAATGAACTAGTGAGCTTCTTCTCAACTGCTTTCATATCCCTGATTTACATTTATTGAACACTTCTGACAAGGCTCATTGTTGTATTATCTTATAGGATAATTGAATCAAAACTTTCCTTTTCTGAGATTATAGTCATTTTTCCCACCAGTAGAGAAGAAAGCACAAATGTCTTTGTCATTGTTACAATTCAATTAAAAGCAGGTTATCTGCAAGAGATAAACTTTTCAATTAAAATGTTTTTAAAAGGTTGCTCTCACAGTCACCTAGCTTTAAACTGAAATTCAACTCTCTTACCCTCCATGAAACATCTTTATGAACTTTACTGAAACATCTTAAAATTTATTATCTGTCTACATTTTATTTTCCCAGAATTTGGATTAATCAGAAAAATCAAATTCTCCCATAGTTCTATTACATTCTTCAGCAATACACTATGCTTTTTAACATCAATTACTAATATGGCTTATCTGGCCATATGGAAATAACAATGCCATGGTTCTAAATGAAGACCACCTAAACTCTGTGATTGCCTCAACCTCAATAAGTACAACACACCTAGTTCATTAGGTGTGGACCTTCCCAGGAGCATACCTTCTTTCTCCAGTTCAATAATTTCAAAAATATGAAGATATCCCCAATTATTCTTTATATTTCCCATAACACCTAGTACACACCAGAACAATTCAGATAATTGCCAAAAGCAGAACATATATATAAGAATATTCCAACATAAAGACTCCAACTTTAACTTACTTGTGTCTGTACACAGGGCAGAAGATCTATAAATATGTAGCCAAATCCAAGAGAAATCTGCAATATAAACAAACATGAAAACTGTTAAACTCAATAGATGTGAGCTTACCATCAATATGTAAGTAACACTCATTAATTACCATTAACATAAGTAATACTGGTTAATAACATCCCTCCATTAAATTGCACGGTAAATCAAGAGGCAGACTTGCTATATTACTTCTACTTATACAGCATAATGTGAAATACGTAAAATCACATTTCATAATGATTATGAGGTTTATATTGCACAGATTTTGAGTTACCCTCACAACGCTTACTTCATTTTTTTTTTTTTTTTTAGGTACCGGGAGCCGGGGAGTGAATCCAGGACCTCGAATATGAGAAGCCAGCGTTCAACCACGGTGCCATATCGGCTTCCATGAGTTGGCTTTTTCGTTTGTTTTGCTTGTTGTTGTTGTTGTTGTTTTTCCAGAAGGCACCAGGAACCGAGCCTGGGACCTCCCATGTGGGAGGTGGGTGTTCAACTGCTGGAGCCACATCCGCTCCCGCTTATTACATTTTATGTAATTGCTTGTTTAATCAATAGCCTTCACCCCAGACTGCAAGCTGGGTAAAAGCAGAAGCCCTAGCTGCCCATTTCCACACAGCATTCCTCCTGGTGCTAGCACACTGCCTACCACATAGTAACACTCAGTAAATGCTTGTTGGATGGATGGATGGATGGATGGGTGGATGGATGGATGATGGATGGATATAATTCAAATACTGATCACAATTTGATATCTACAGTTTATATAGATATGGAACCATGAGACCTGAAATTATTAAAAATGTAATTATTCTTTAAAGAAAGAAGTACGAAAGTGGCTGAATAATTTATCTCAAGAAAAGTCTTTATAAGAGTAAAATGATGCTATATATGAAAATCAAAACAGTCTGCAAGAGAAAAGGTGAATAAGAAAAGGAAGCACTGGATATATTCAATATTGAGGGCAACTGCACACACCAAGTTTCTTTCAAGGTCTCTATCTTTTGAGAACAAAAGGCTTAACTATAGAGACCTTGAAGCATTTTTGTCTGATCCACGTAAGAATCACTTCCATTGCATCAAATTAGTTTGTCTGCAAGATGCATAGTAAGGAATATGAAGGCAAGAAATACATGCTTATGATATTTTATGTCCATTAATATTTACCACATGTATATATGTGATGGTCACAAGAAAACTTACAGGACTGCTACTAGTAATGGTATTGAGAATATGACTTTTTTTCCCCATCAATTCTACAACATTTAATCAGATTCGAGGGATGTTTGTTATATCTGAGACATTAGATTTTTTTTCCCTAAGTGATAACCATCAGTAATAATTTCTTTGGATTCATTATCACATTTAAAACAATAGTAACTCCTTTAAGAGCCCTTTACTCTTCAGAATAATAAAATATAACCTAATAGTAGAAATAATTTATATTAATTTAACATCCAAATTACCATTTTTCTAGGGCACTGGAAACATCTGATTTCAGAATCTAAGAGGTCTAAAGGGAAGAGAAATAGAAAAATTTGCATTTTATTTTTCATTTTAATTTTTACTAGGACCTGATCAGTCTTGAGAGCATTATATGTAATGAAATATAGCTAGGGGGTTAGTCAAGAGCTGGATTCATGAAAAACAAAGGAAATCTGTATGCAAATAAGAAGTTAACAAACAGAGTAAATAAAACAAATAAATTCCATTCAATTCTACTCAGTGAGCAGTGTGCAATAAACTTCTATGCAATAGGAGTCATCAATTCTTTCTATCACAACTGAGGTAAATATGTGCATTATGCTGGCTTCCTTAAGCCCACTGAAGTTCTGTACCAACAACTAATTTGCTCAAGGACATCACACTATACAACAATCAAGAGTTAAAATGTGTGATATTCATAGGAATGATGATATTAAACTATTACTACTTGAGCTACACTATTCAGTAAGATTTCATTAATATGCTAATATAAACATGACAAAAAAGTGCCAATGCACCCATGCTTAAGAAAGATGTATAGGAGACATGAAGATATTTGTAACAATCCACAGTATAATATGATTACCTGGTGAAATAGTCATTTAAAGCAATGGTACAGATAATAAAAGCTCTATAATAAGCATCCTACCTCTGTTCTTCAGTCCTAAGGGATTTTACAATAACCCCTCTTGGAAGGTGTTTCAAGAAAAGTAGAAGGAAAGGAGATTCACTGGGCTTGGCAGAGTGACAGAGAAAAGGAACCTTGCTAGAAAGGCAGAGATCCAGAAACATCTCACGTTTTTAGGCTTTGAAAACCACTGCTATTTACACTGCATGGGCTAAAAAAAAAAAAAAAAAAAAATACTTCCTCTCCTTGAAGCAATAGGTCACTAATAGAAGACAATGTGGAATAGCTAAAAGAACCTAGAGTTTAGCATTCTCAGAAAGACCAGGCTTCCAATTCTGGCTTAACCTAAATAAATACCACTACTGTTAATCTTGCCATTATTATCAGTAGCAGCATTTGGTATGTGACATATGGAATGTTATTGCACATTTGACTATAAAATTGCAACATCTTTAAAGTATTAAGTGAAATAATCATAAAAAGCACCTGGTGCATAAGTAGGCATTATAATTATGATCTGGCCAACTATGATCCTGTTTAATGCTGTTAGTTATGATAGGAAACACAATAAAATGATGAAAAAAAGAGAGACTTCTCTCCTCTAACCCAAGTAGAAGTGATTTTTCCTAGAGTGTTCATTTAACAGCTTTATCTGCCCTTAACCCTACAGAAAGACATAAAAACATGGAGACTGCTGGGAAATTTTTGAACCAGGGCCACTGTGGCAGTTTGGTAATGTTTATGAATTCCAAAAACAGATATTGGGTTGTGTTTGTAAACTGGTCTGTTCCTCTGGGCATATTAGATTGTATTAAATTCAGAGGTTTCACTTTTACTTGATTAAATTATGGTTAGGGCTTTGATTCTGCCATGTCACTAGGATGTTGAGTCCCTGCTCCCTTGGTGGGTGGGGACTCAGAGAAAATGATGCAGCAGAGGAGAGTTTGAGTTTCTGATGCTGGAGCCCCGGGGAATAAATACACAGGAGAAGAGCACAGAGGAATAGAGACAGCTCCACAGACACAGCAGAAGCCCCAGGAAGAGAATGAGCCTGATAGCCTACAGCTGCAGCTAAGTCTGGAGAGAGCCGAGACTTATCCCAGCCTACAGCTG
>JAQZBX010018907.1:0-34209 GCA_029593785.1 Cabassous unicinctus
ATGTAGGCTGCTTGTGATTTTCTAGGAATTTGTCCATTTCTTCTAAATTATCCTTCTTGGTGGCATATAATCTTTCAAAGTATTCTTTTATGATACTCTTTATTTCTGTGGGGTCAGTGGTTATATCTTCTTCTTCATTTCTTATTTTGGGTATTTTCATTTTCTCTCTTTTTTCTTTGTTAGTCTAGCTAAATGTTTTCAATTTTATTGCTCTTCTAGTAGAACCAACTTTTTGTTTTGTTTATTTTTACTTTTGCTTTCTTATATTCTATTTCATTTAGTTCTGCTCTAATCTTTGGTATTTCCTTCTTTCTACTTCCTTTGGGATTGGTTTATTGTTCTTTTTCTAATTCCTCCAGGTGTGCAGTGAGATCTTCGATTTTAGCTTTCTTATTTTTTGATAAATGCATTTATGTCTATGAATTTCCCTCTCAGTACAATTTTTGCTGCATCCCGTAGGTTTTGATATGTTGTGTCATCATTTTCTTTTATTTCAAGGTATTTACTGATTTCTTTTGAGATTTCCTCCTTGAGGCACTATCGGTCTAATTGTATGTTGTTTAACTTCCATATCTTTGTGCCTAATCTGGTTCTTTGGTTCTTACTGATTTCCAGTTTCATTCCATTGTTGTCAGAGAAATTACTTTGCATAATATCAATCTTTCTGAATTCATTGACATTTTTTCTATGGCTATCTTGGAGTATGATCCATGTGCACTTGACAAGAATGTATATCCTTCTGTACTTGGGTGTAGTGTTCTGTATATGTCTTATAGATTCAAATCCTTTAATATATTAATCAAAGTCTTTCTTTCTTTAGTGATTCTCTGTTGAGATATTCTGTCTAATGGTGATAATAGTGTATTAAAGTTGACCACTATAATTGTAGAAGCATCTATTTCTCCACTTGGCTTTTCCAGTGTTTGCCTCATGAATTTTGAGGCTCCCCTGTTAGGTGTGTAAATGTTTATGATTGTTCTTTCTTTCTGAAAGATTGCCACTTTCCTTAATATATAGTGTCTGTCTTTGTCTCTTACAATAGTTTTGCATTTAAAGTCTATTTTGTCCTATATTAGTATAGCTACTCCCACACTTTTTGATTATTGTTTGCTTGTAAGATTGTTTTCCAGCCATTCACTTTCAGCCTCCTTGAATCCCTGGGTCTAAGGTGGGTTTCTTGTAGACAACATATAGATGGGTCATATTTCCTTATCCATTCTGCCAATCTGTGCTCTTGACTGGTGAGTTTAATCTATTAATTTTCAGTGTTATTACTCTCAAGGAATTACTTATATCAGCGATATTTTCTTTGGGATTATGTATATCATATGTTATTTTTATTTCTCTTTGTGTCTTTTTAGTTGATCTTACATTCTCCTCCAACTCTCTATCTCATGTTTTTTCCTTTCAATCTGCAAAAGTCCCTTTAGTATTTCTTGAAGGGCAAGTTTCTTATTGGTATACTCTCTTAATTTCTTTTTTTCTGTGAATATTTGTAACTCTCCATCTAATTTGTATGCCAGCTTTGCTGGATAAAAAATTCTTCAATGCAAGTTTTTTTCCTTTAGTACCTTAACTATGTCATACCACTCCCTTCTTGCCTCCATGGTTTCAGATGAAAAATATGTGCTTGGTCTTATTGAGCTTCCCTTGTATGTGATGGTTCTCTTCTCTCTTGATGCTTTCAGTACTTCCTCTTTATCTTGAGGATTGGACCGTTTGATGAGTATATGTCTTGGAGTAGGCCTGTTGGGATTTATACTGATTGGTGTGTGCTGTGCTTTCTGGACATGTACATCCATCTCCCTCAATAGCATGGGAAGTTTTCAGCCATTATTTCCTCCAACATGCCTTCTGCCCCTTTCCCTTCTTTTCTCCCTTTGGGATGCCTGTAATGCATATGTTTGTGCATTTTATGTTCTCATTCAAATCCTTAACTCCCTGCGGGAGTTTTTCTAACATTTCATCTATCCATTCTACAATCTGTTAGATTTCAGATCTACTGTCTTCCACATCACTAATTCTTTCCTCAGCCTGTTCAGATTTGCTGTTATGTTCTTCCACTGTGTTTTTTTTTTAATTTCCTGTATTGTGCCATCACCACCATATTGTTATCTTTTGTGTATGTTTGCAATTTCTTCATTATGCTCTCCCAGTGTTGTCTTCTTTTATATATATATATATATTTTTAAAGATGCTTAGATTACATAAATGTTACACAAAAATTACAGGGATTCCCAAGTTCCCCACCTCCCACACCTCCCATAACCTCCCACATAAACATCTTTCATTAGTGTGGTCCATCACTTCCAATGGATATACATATCCTGGGGCTTTGCCACTAAGCATAGACCATAGCTCACATTGCAGAAGACACTCTCTCCCACACAGTTCTGCATGATATATGCTGATGTAAAATGACTTATATCTGTCATTGTCATGTCACTCAGGAAAAATCCCAAGTCGCAAAGAAGCCCCTGTATTACAACTGCTTTTCCCTCTTCCTGTCCTGAAAGCATCCAGTGGCCACTGGCTCCATTTCAATGTTGTAATTTCTTCCATTGCTTGAATCACAATATGACTAAAACAGAATACCAGTAAGTCCACTCTAGTCCATAGCTCATCCCCCAATCTGAGGCATTTCAGATGGTGATGTCCACTCCAACTCCAAGTGAGAGGGGGCTTATATCCCATTGATAAGATGGATGGGATTATCCTGCCTGCAGCTGCAGACTCTTTCCATTCTGTGGGATGGCTGTTGTCCATCATCATCTCCTCACCAGGTGACTTGGGTGAGTAAATTGAGCTGTAGAGCAGGAGTGGCAGCTCCACTGCGATTCCAGGCACAGCTGGCACATGGGCAAGTCAAAGGCTCCAGGCTCTGGAAGTACACCTACAAACTCCAGCCTCACACATAGGTTTGAATAGAAGGGACAGATGGACCATGTACAGGGAGGACTTATTTGAGTCCAACTCTGTCACTCTCAGGAGCACATATTCCAAAGTATAGCCTACTGATAAGGCATCAATCTCTGGAGTTATCCTCCCTTATATAGGACCTGGTTGTCACCAGAGCCCTCAGAAGCCCCTCTATATGGGGTGATACACACTTTGGTGTTCTATGAGATCCTACTGAGGTGTGCGTAAGTGTTTCCTCTGGGATGACCTCCTGACTCTCTTTGAAGTCTCTTAGCCATATGAACTCATTTGTCTTTACATTTTCCCCCTTTTATTGAAGGTCTTTTTCCAATCAAATTGCCAGTTGGCACATGGTATTAATCCCTCTTTACCAGACAGGCTCATCCCTGGGAATCATGGCCCACGCTGGGGGGAAAGTAATGCATTCATATGCTGAGTTAGAAAGACGCCACATTTGAGCAACAAGGAGGCACTCAGTTGGCAACTCTTAGGCACCTCATGAGAGTAGGCCAAATTTCAATTACATGAACAAAGACTCGTAAGGCTAGTCATCAATAACAAGAACCCATTAGTGGACCATCCTCCTTTGCCAGACACTGCCCCTGCACTCGAAGGACTGTTGCTGCTCCCTTGGAGAATGTGGCAGAGCTCTCCAGGCTGGGAATTCTGTGTTCCCTCATTTATTGAGTGATTTTTCACCCACTGTGACCATGCCCCACCCCTTGATCAATTAAACAATTTTATATATCTTTCATGTATATTCAGGTGAACTTCCTCCCATGATACCCCCATCCCAGAAACCCCCCACCAATGATCCTCTCCTACCCCATTGTAACACTTCTGTGATCTACACACTCCCTGAAGATGAAGCCCATATAATAGCCAAATACAATTAATAAGAAAATGAAATAATAATGATAAGCTTAAATGTAAGAGATAAAATACATGGAAACTCAAAAGAAACCCACTAAAATAAAATTAAATTAAAGGATTGGGACATTCAAAAAATGGGAAAAATAATTTAATTAAATTATATTTCCTTTTTTCACTGCATTATTGTGTGTCTAGTCTGTACCATGGCACCTTCCCCCTCTAACTCCCTACTGTCTCCCAAATTTTCATTTAATTTTCAAAGAAGTTTTAGGTCACAACAAAGCTACACACAGAATACTAGAGACTTTCATATTCCCAACCTCCTCCCCCTTTCCTCACCCCATATTAAAACCTTTTTTATGTGGATGGTAGCATTTTTATGACTGATATACAGGTAGTGAAACATAGCTACTAAACATTGACAATGGTTTACAGTATAGTTTACAATTTAGATGGTAGAGTTTAATAATTTCTTATATTTACCATGTCCTGTGTCCATCACTGTAATATAATGAAAAACATGTATCCTGACCACTAAATGCTCCTGTTTGATCTATTCTGTTCCTTCCTCCCCATCCCCCTGGGAAACATGACACCCCCTGTCTTGACTCATTGCATGACAAGATTCATAGTTATATGCAACAAGAGGTCTTGACACACTGATTCTCCTCCTCTATTAGGATCCACCATTGCTCCTAAGAGACACCAACCTTTCTGTTTCTTGGTGAATTGGTCCTCCCAAAAATGGGGTTCATTCTCCTTCCCACTCACCTTGTGGATCTCCACTCCCTGACAAAACACATTATGACTCGATGAACACTCACACATTCCCTAGAAGCCTACTCCAGATGCACCCCATCCTGAATACCCCTCCAACTTACACCCTAAACCAGTGACATTACCTTGTTATATTGCTATAAGAGCGTTCCCACTCCTGCACTTTCAACCTCATACCCACAAATCCCATATTCACCAGGTTCCTCTCCCATCTCTCCCCCTAGTATCCTGGGAATTCTATTCCATACTTCCTAATCTACCCACCTGTCGACCTTGCACTACCAAACCCGGTATTATCACTACCCACCTGTCCTATCCATCAATATGCAATAATATTCTATCAATTTACCATAGATTATGTTTGTATGGGTGTTGGTTCACAACTTTCTCTCCCTTGTTAGCTTATCTTTTAGACAACGGTTCTCAGAGACTGCTCACTTTCCTCAATTCAAATCAGTGAGGTCATGTACTGTTCGTCCCTCAATGCCTGGCTTTCATCACTCAACATAAGGTCTTCAAGATTCATCCATGTCATCCTGTGTGTTAGCACTTTATTCCTTCTTACAGCTGAGTAATATTCCATTATATGTATGTACCACATTTTGTTTATCCATTCTTCTGTTGATGGGCACTGGAGCTGATTCCAACGTTTGGCAATTGTTAACAATGCTGCTATGAATATTGGTGTGCATATATCTGTTCGTGTCTTTGCTTTCAATTCATCTGGGTATGTACCCAGCAGTGGAATTGCTGTATCATACAGAAGATCTATTGTTTGTTTTCTGAGGAACCGCCAAACTGTCCTCCACAGTGGCTGGATCATTCCACAATTCCACAAGCAGTGTATGAGGATTCCCATTCCTCCACATCCTCTCCAACACTTATAATCTTCTGTGTTTTTAATAGCTGCCATTCTGATGGGTGTAAGATGGTATCTCACTCTAGTTTTGATTTTCATTTCCCTAATAGCTAGCAATGTCGAGCATTTTTTCTTGTGCATTTCAGACATTTGTATTTCTTCCTTGGAGAAGTGTCTTTCAGGTTACTTGCCCATTTTTTAAAGGGGTTGTTTGTCTTTTTATTTTCAAAGTGTAAGATTTCTTTATATATGCAGGATATTAGTCAGATATATGGTTGCCAAATATTTTCAACCATTGGGTAGGCTGCCATTCTATTTTCTTAATAACGTCCTTTGAGGTGCAGAAGTTTTTAATTTTGAGGAGATCCCATTTATCTATTTTTTCTTTTGCTCCTCATCATGCTTTGCATTTCAACTTCATTTCCTATTACAAGGTCCTGTAGATGCTTCCCTACATTACTTTCTAAGGTCTTTATGGTTTTGGTTCTTATATTTAGATATTTGATCCATCTTGAGTTGATTTTTGTATAATGTGTGAGATGGTATTCCTTTCTCATTCTTTTTGATATGGATATCCAGTTCTACAGGCACACTTGTTAAAGAGGCCCTTCTCTCCCAACAGAGTGGGCTTGGTGGCCTTGTCGAATATCAGATGACTGCATATGTGAGGATCTATATTAGAACTGTCAATTTGGTTCCATTGGTCAGTATGTCTATCCTTGTGCCATTACCAGACAGTTTTCAGCACTGTAGCTTTGTAGTATGTTTTAAAGTCAGGTACTGTGATACCTCCAACTTCATTTTTCTTTTTCAGTATATCTTTGGCAATTCAGGCCCTCTTATCTTTACAAATACATTTAGTAGTTAGTTTTTCCAGTTCCTTAAAAAATACAGTGTTGATTTTTATTGGGATTGCATTAAATCTGTTGATTAGTTTGGGTAGGATAGACATCTTGATGATGTTTAGTCTTCCTACCCATGAACAGGGAACATTTTTCCCTTTATTTAAGCCTTCTTTGATTTCTTTTAACAGTGTTGTGTAGCTTTCTGTATATAAGTCGTTTAAATCTTTAGTTAAATTTATTCCTAGGTATTTGATTCATTAGTTACTATTGTAAGTGGTATTTTTTTCTTGATTTCCTCCTCAGATTGCTCATTTTTGGTGTATAGGAATGCTACTGATTTTTGAGCATTGATCTTATACCCTGCGTCATTTCTGAACTCCTTTTTAAATTCTAGATGCCTTGTTTTACATTTCTCAGGGATTTCTATGTACAGGATCATGTCATCTGAAAATAATGAAATTTTTACTTCTTTTCCAATTTGGATGCCTTTTATATCTGTTTCTTGCCTCAATGCTCAAACAGGTTCTTCTCAGACAATGTTAAATAGGAGTGGTGATAGTGGGCATCCTAGTCTTGTTCCTGATCTCACATGGAAGGCTATTAGGATTTCACCATTGAAGATGATGTTACCTTTGGGTTTTTCATAAGTACCCTTTATCATATTCAGATAGTTTCCTTCTATTCCTATATTTTGCAGTGTTTTTATCAGAAAAGTGTGCTGTATTTTGTTGAATGACTTTTCTGCATCTATAGAGATGATCATGTGATTTTTTTCTTTCAATCTGTTTATGTTGTTTATTACATTGATTGATTTTCTTGTATTAAACCATCCTTGCATACCCGGGAAAAAACCTACTTTGTCATGTTGTATAAATCTTTTGTTATGTTGTTGAACGTGATTAGCAAGTATTTTTTTGAGAATTTTAGCATCTAGGTTCATTAGAGAATTTGTTCTGTAATATTCCATTTTGTGGTATCTTAGTTTGGCTTTGATATTAGGGAAATTTTGGCATCATAGAATGAGTTTGACAATATTTCTTCTACTTCTATTTTTTGGAAATGCTTTGCAGGATCGGTGTTAGCTTTTTCTGGAATATTTGGTAGAATTCTGCTGTGAAGCCATCTGGTCCTGGGCTTTCATTAGTTGGGAGGTTTTTGATGAATGAGTATATCTTTTTACTTGTAATTCCACTATTTGAATTCATCAATTTCTTCTTTCATTAATGTAGGCTGTTTGTGAGTTTCTAGGAGTTTGTCCATTTCCTCTAAATTATCATTCTTGTTGGCATATAATTTTTCAAAGTATCATATTATGATACTCTATTTCTGTAGTGTCAGTAGTGATATCCCCTTTCTCATTCCTTATTTTGTGTATTTGCATCTGTTCTGTCTTTTTCTTTGTTAATCTGGCTAAGGGTTTGTCAATTTTATTGATATCCTTGAAGAACCAGCTTTTGGTTTTATTGTTTCTAGTACTTTCTTATTCTCTATTTCATTTAGTTCTGCTCCAATCTTTGTTATTTCCTTCTTTCTACTTCTCTTTGGTTTAGTTTGTTGTTGTTTTTCCAATTCCTCCAAGTGTGCAATTAGGTCTTCAATTTTAGCTGTTTTTTCTTTTTGAATATATGTATTTATGGCTAGGAACTTCCCTCTCAGGACTGCTTTCGCTTCATCCCATAGGTTTTGTTATGTTGTGTTGTCATTTTCATTAGTTTCAAGGTAGTTACTGATTTCTTTTGGGATTTTCTCCTTGACCCACTTTTTGTCTAAAAGTTTGTTGTTTAACTTCCATATCTTTGTGCGTAATCTGTTTCTCTGACCCTTAGTGATTTCCAATTTCATTCCATTGTGGTCAGAGAAATTACTTTGTATAATCTCAATCTTTCTGAATTCATTGAGTGTTGTTCTGTGGCCTAGCATGTGGTCTATCTTGGAGTATGATCCATGTGTACTCGAGAAGAATGTAAATCTTGCTGTATTTGTTTGTAGTGTTCTGTATATATCTATTAGGTCCAGGTCCTCTAATGTATTGTTCAGAGTCCTCGTTTCTTTATTGATTCTCTGTCTAGATATTCTGTCTAATGGTGATAATGGTGTATTAAATTCCCCCACTATAATTGTAGAGGCATTTATTTCTCCACATAGTTTTTCCAAAGTTTGCCTCATGTATTTTGAGGCACCCCGATTAGTTGCATAAATGTTTATGATTGTTATCACCTCTTGAGAGATTACACTTTTTACTAATATATAGTGTACATCTTTGTCTCTTACAATAGTTTTGCATTTAAAGTCTATTTTTTCTAATATTAGAATAGCTACTCCTCCTGTTTTTTTGCTATTGTTTACTCATAAATTTTTTTCCCATCCATTCACTTTCTGCCTCCTTGAATCCCTGTGTTGAATGTGGTTTTCTTGTAGACAGCATATGAATGGATCCTATTTCGTTATCCATTCTGCCAATCTGTGTCTCTTGAGTGGTGAATTCAATCCATTAACATTCAGTGTTATTACCCGCAATGAATTTCTAACTTCAGCCATATTTTCTTTGGGTTAATATATGTCACATGTTGTTATTGTTTCTATTTTTGTCTTTTTAGTTGTTTTTAAACACTCCTCCAACTCTCTCGCCCTTGTTTTTTCCTTTCAACTTGTAGAGCTTCCTTTAGTATTCTATGAAGTGCAGGTTTCTTATTGGCATACTCTCTTAATTCCTGTTTCTCTGTGAATATTTTGAACTCTCATTCATTTTTGAATGCCAGTTTTGCTGGATAGAGAATTTGCGGCTGGAATATTTTCTTTTAGTACTTTGACTATGTCATACCACTGTCTGTCATGGTTTCAGCTGAGAAATCAGCACTTAATCTTATTGTGCTTCCCTTGTATGTGATGGTTCTCTTTTCTCTTGGTGCCTTGAATATTTTCTCTTTGTCTTGTGCATTGGACATTTTGGCAATTGCTGTCTTGGAGTTGGCCTGTTGGGATTTATACTGTTTGGGGTGTGTTTTGCTTCCCGGACTTGTATATCTATCTCCCTCAATAGGGTTGGGGAGTTTTCAGCCATTATTTTCTTCAACAACCCTCTGTTCCCTTCCCCTTCTCTTCTCCTCCTGGGATCCCTAAAATGCATATGTTTGCATGTTTTGTGTTGTCCCTTAAATCCCTGAGTCTCTGCTGAATTTTTTCTATATTTTTATCTATCTGTTTTATTATCTGTTTGATTTCAGATTTATTGTCTTCCACATCACTAATTCTTACTTCTGCTTATTCAAATCTGCTGTAATGTGAATGCAGCCTCTTTTTGATTTTGTGGATTGTGGCATTGATCACCATCACATCTGTTATCTTTTTATGTATGTTTACTATTTCTTCAGTATGTTCTCCTTGTGTCTTCTTAGTATCCTTAATCTCTTCCTTCACTTCATTAAGTTGGTCTGTGATATTTGTTTTGAAAGCTTTGATTAGATGTTCAATGTTTTGCATGTCTTCCTGGTTTTTAGTTTGTTCATTGGACTTGTCTATGTCTTCTTGTTTCTCAGTGTGGTTTGTAATTTTTTGTTGCCCTCTAGTCATCATTTTATCTTGATTGGTGTGTTCAGTTGATTAGCTTCTCTCTCTGCTCTAGAGTTTTATTTAGCTGGTGGTTCGGTGTGTGTTTTAAGTTTTCTCTTTGAGACTTTTTTCTTCTTATTTTATTTCCTTCTGTCTTTCTATGTTCCCTTTAAGGCAAAAGATTAGGACCAGAGGAATCAAAAGATGTGAGAAAAGAAGAAAGATAATAGTAATATTGATAAAAGTTAGAAAAGGGGCTGTATAAGAGTTAGTAAAACAAATATTTAATTCATGTAGGCAGTGAAGAGTAATAGGGAAAATAGTGGAGTATCTACAGTAGACTGGGAAAGCAAATAGAAGAAAATACATATAATGATTTAGAAGGTTAGAATGATGATGAGAGCGATAAAGTGTAAAGAAACGGCTGAAAAGAAAAAGTTTAAAACAATAAAAAAAGAAGTAAACAGAATAGATAGAATGGAAATTGACACCCTTAAGTTGTGGGCTAATGAAAAAATGTGTTATGTAAGAACCACAACAAAAAGCAGAAGGCAGAAAGATGAAGGAAGGAAAAGAGATAGTGTTGGGAGACAAAATCAATATAGACAGAGAATGGGAAACCACAGAAGAAGCAGCACAGCAAAGAAGAGACAAGCTAGCAGCACGAATCTCTCCTGAGCAATCTTCCTCACCGTCCAGCTCCCTCTAGATCAATGTCCCTAAGGTTCTTGCTCCATGTGTCCCCAGCACAGACCCCCTAGGTAGAACCCTGTCCCCAATCAGCCATCCTCAGTGAGCAGGTCAGTGAGTGCCCTTCTAAACCGATGCCTTCTTCCCTGTAACCTCCAATATTTTTTTATTTCTGTTAGATAAGTAGTAATGTCCCCAATATCATTTCAGATTTAGTTATTTGTGTCTTCTCACTTTTTTCCTTTGTCAGTCTAGCTAAAGATTTGTCAATTTATTCAACTTTTCTTATAACCAACTTTGTGTGTCATTGATTTTCTGTATTGTTTTATATTCCGTATTTCATTTTTCACATGCCTTCTCCATCCCACCCCCTGCCTGCACCATTCACTGTTATAAAATGCCTGAGAAGACCATTGATCAGGCTTTCCATGCATAGAGAAGGAAAGCACATATCTGTGAGGAAAATCTGAAAGACCTTGGAAAATGAGGGTGGTGGGCTTTCATATTTCTTTTCAGAGGAAACTCTACTTCCCTGGAATGTGGATTTGAGGTGGGCAGCAGCCATACTTCCTTCCTTCCATACTTCCTTCCTTAGGTTACTTCTCCAGGAGAAATGCAGAACTGGTCATGGGGAAATGCCTTCGGGGCTAGAAGACTCTCTGAGAACCAGCCAAGAACAGTTCATACCATAGCCCTCTTCCTAAACACAAAGATGAAATTCAGAGGGACAGGCACCAATCGCCCTTATGGGTTCTAAAAGAAATATCAGGGTAATTGCCACCTTGGGCTAGACTCTCTCATGGCTTGGGTAAGAATGCTGGCTGGAATGCTCCTAGGAAGTGTCCTTGACCCTGTCAAAGGTGGAAAAGCTCTTTCCCACCATTGTATCCAACTCAGAAGCTACTCCCTGCCAAGACAGTCCCAGCAACACAGGGATAATTAAATCACTTCCAGGAAGTCACTGTAAGAAACAGAACCCCTGAGCCTTGTTCAAACGAGAGCCTACCTCACTTGCCCAGGTCTGAGTGTGCATCACAATGAATTTTCAGGTAAAAACATCACTCCAGGACTCATCTTTCTAGATTTGGGGATCTTTTTCTAGTCAGACCCATCTGCCACCTTCTCCCCTCCCATCTACCACACCCCACCCATTTGATCAGAATTTATCCCTGCCCCATCTGACACTAGGGCCACCCACCCCACTCTGGATTTGAACCCACTTCAAAGCCTGAAACCTGGAATGCAGGAGGACAAGGGGAGTGATCGAGAGTTCTGACCAGATGGGCTGTCAGGATAGCATACTCACTGGCCCCAACATCATCCAAGAGAGGAGTCCAGCCCTGTCACCACATGTGCATGGACCAAGCCTGCTCTGGGCATCAGGATGACTGCCAGGCTGTTGAGTTCTGCATCCCCATGGCATGGTAGTACTGACTGACCACTTTGCTCCCATGTTCACCCCTGGCCTGGCACCTTTTGAGGGTCAAGTAGGTCCTGGGGTTCCCAGGTGTTAATTTGAGATGGAGAAGGCTGAAGAAGCAGAAGCAGAAGTCTTGGCCAAGCTGGGATGTCTCAGTCAGGGGGCTCTGTGAAGGTGTAAGTGTCCAAGGATTTGAAGTGGTGATCCTGAGAGGGTGAGTGCATGGATGGTTTTTGCTGCTTTCCTCCTTCAGGCAAAGCCAGAGGACCTGCTGCATGTGTGGGTCTGTGTGTGTGTGTGTGTGTGTGTGTGTGTGTGTGTGTGTGTATGTGCAATCATTGTTCCCTTGAAAGTTATATTTTTTTCATCTGAAGCTTTGAAACTTTTGTTTTTGGCCCTCTGTTAGTTTCCTTTTCTAATTGTATTTATGGTTTCTTTTGTCATTAGCTTTTGTTGTTGTTAAGCCAGTAAAAGGAATTTATTTGGGAACTGGGGGAAAGAACAAAGTTTGCTGAGAAATGGGAGAGAAAAATGGAAACACACAACCTCTTGGCAGAAAGACAGCATGCTCTGCCTCATGTGGTTACCTTTTAAACTGTTAATTATTCCACCTCTTGCTAATTTTAAGGGGATGGGCCCCAGAAGTTATTGGTTGCCACACCTATGGTGGGGGTCAGTGGTGAGTCCTGTTTGGAATATCCAGGGCCAAGGGGAGGACCCAGAAAGAGAAACTGGGACCTCAAGTTTACACTCAAGTTCCCAGCAAGATCTTGCAGCCATGTTGTCTGCTGGCCATGCATTCTGTCACATGTGGTCTGCTGGCCATGTGGTCTGCCAACCATGCAGTCTGCCCACCAGGTTGAGGCTCACCTTCTCTGTTACCCTGTACTAACCTGCCTCAACTACCCTCGTGGAGAGTCCACACCCTTATTCTTAAGTGGGTGCTGAGGGTTGATGATCATTCTTCTGTAGTTACTTCCTGCTGGTTAGGGGAGTAGTCGCTGCCTGACAGGGAGTAAACCTCTCTGGCCAGTCAATAGAGATCAAGGAAAGACAGGTCTTACACTGTGGTTTGAACTGGCTGAAATCCCCAAGTTTCTATCTTGTTTTGAAAGGCACTGATTCTAGAAAAAATAAATTTAGTTAGAATTTTGAAGATACATGGCCCCACTGAAAGGGTAAAGAAGATGGTGATAAGGGGGCCCAAAAAGGGGTCATCTATGACATACTGGACCATGAGAATGAGAAAGTCCAGGTGCTTTCAGAGGCTGCATCCTCCCCAAATTGATGGACTTCATCTTGCAGAATTTGAATGCTGTTTAGGACTATTCCAGAGTGACTTATATAGAAGCAGCATTTTTCTTGAGAAATAAGCATGCCCTCACACCCCCTCACCCCATTCTGCTCTTAGCATGTTAAGGGCTTTGCAGTTTTGCAGTACTACAGCAGCAAGAGAGTTTGTTTGCTGCTTTAGGACTTCTAAGGCACAGCTAGTTTCTTCTATGGTATTAGTTAGCTCTAGGGAGAGATTGTAATAGACAATGGGGTTTGGTATAAATTGCTGTTCCCAGTTTTCCATGGTGGTGGTTATTTTTAAGACAGCTAAGAAGGGGATGAGAAGAGGCATTTCCCTTTTAGTTATTGTATAGGTAAAACTACAGGAAATGAAAACAGACAAGATTTCTTAAGGGGTGTCTGGCTTGCCTTCCCCCTAGCAATAGGTGTTTGGCTAGAGTTAGGGAGAATAGCTGGCTTTTACACAGACACTACTTAGCTTTGTCTCTTGAAAATATAGTTCAGGTCATCCAATGACTGGAACTTGTACATCCCGTCAGGTGCTTTTGGTGAGCTGACACTTGCTTGGTCAGTTGGTTTCACTCCAGATAAGTGCACCCAGCTTGCAATCACTTTATATTTAACAGTTGTGGGAGTGATCAGAACCACAGAATAAGGTCCCTTCCATTTTTGCTCTAAGTGAGAATGACGTCTGTTCTACTGCCAAATTTTGATCCGAACTTTGTTTCCAGGTCCTGGGTGAAGAAATGTTACCTACAGACCACCTTGAAGGGGCTAAGTTGAAGTGGTTCCTAGCCACCTCATTTGCCATTTTACTTCTGGTGGGAAAATGCTTAGCCCTGGCAGGATGGTATGTGGGTCTGCCAGTCATGCCCAGGGTATGAGAGGAACAGGTTTTGGAAAAAGGGCTAGGAGGGAGACCTGGTTTAAGCAAGTCTTTCACCTGCTGTGGGGTGAAGACTCTGAGGGGTTGCCCCCAAATTAATTTGATGCCTTTTTAAGTTAAAAGAGCTGTTGCTCCCAATGTGCTCAGGAAAGGTGGCTATTCTTTTATTTTATGGGCAGGTTTATTAACTGCTTAGAAAATGAAGTTTACCAGGACTTTGACATGTTCAATATCCCTTTGCTATGATTTAGGATAGAAAAGATATCACTGTAATTATCAGGCATGTATCTAGAATAGGAGAGATTAAGGTACAATAATTAATACTAATCAATGTGTTACCCAATGCACGAGTTTCTCTCTGCACTGAAGTTAATAGATCTAAGCTTCATATCTGTGATACCATACATGTTCTCTCTCCACAGGAGCAGGACATAATGACAATTGTGTTTAAGTTCTACTTACATAACTCATAATCATTGCTCAACTTGGTATGCCCTTCACACAGCCAGCATGCTGCAGCACTGTTGACCATAGAGAGGCTAAGAAGGTAGGCTCCCGTATTCCACTGGCCTAGTGCATAACACCCTTTGGCAATATGAAATAGAGCCTGTCTGGAGGCAATGTCCATTGTGAATTTGGCCATATTGAGCCATTGTTGGCTGCTGCAGGAATTTGAGACTGTATCATAGTCTCCATCCACTTCAGGAGCATAACCAGAAATGTAGTAAATACCTTTATTGTTTTAGGAATTAGTGACAGACCTAGGCAATAACTCAAATGCAGTGGCAAAATGCATTGTATGGAAGACCTGGTTTGAATGTACAAGAGAGTTTGACAATACTTAAGTCAAATATTTTTTATTTTTATACACTTTCTAAACACTTCCAAAGCAATGCATACTATATCAAATTAACTTAACTATTTTAATACTTTGCTTTTTACTTCTACACCTTTACCATGATGACATTAATTAACAGGTATTTTATTTTAGCAGCACAGAAAAAATTACTTTTTCAGTTATTTTTATGAAAACTGAAGATTCCCAATAGAATTAAGATTGTATTTCCTTACCATCACTTTGACATGCAGATTGAGGTGACCTCTGACAGGTTTCCCTGTTATGAAGTTAATTTTTATTTTTACTATCAATTAGGTTTCTGATAAATGGCTTACTGGAATTTGCCATTTAAATGATTCGGGTTAGAAGATGTTTTTACAAACTTCTTATAATTAACCATGACCACATAGATTAGTTACCTTACCTTAAAATAAGCTTATTAATAATTATAGTTAGCAACCAATGAAATTTACTTTAACAATTTAAAGATGGCAAATCTACATTTCCTTACTTAACTTAATTTTATTAAACATGAACTTACAGCTTTCATCATTTTAAAGATTTAATACATATAATGCTAATTTATTTACTTGGTATTCTATAAACCAGGTAGATAACACCCAAGCTAAATAAAATTGAAACCATTATTTTATGCAAGGGCTATTCTTTACCTTTCTTTTATAGGACACTTAAAACCTCTTTTCTTAAATAAAATTTTAAAACTGTGAATAAACATAAAAACATACTAATTTAGGTTTTGGAATACATTATAATTGTTTAATTTGTTTTAATTATAATTTTAAATCTATCTTTTCTTAGCTCTCAAAAAGCTATACATATATTCTTAATTATTTCCTTAGGATAAATTCCTTGGAGAGAATTGCTGGGCCAGAGCATGTGTGTTTGTAAGGCCCTTGACACAAGTTTTCTAAATGGATTTTCTAAAATTGAGGTCCAAGGATGATGCTTCCATGCTTAAGCCCTGCAGAGCCCCTGTGCCTGCAGAAGAGGGTCCACACCGAGGTCCTCTGACCTAGCTCACCCCCTCCCTGCTTCTCCAGCTTCACCTCCTTGCAGTCCTAACAGCCTAGGCTTTGGCCCTTCTCAGCTCCTTCATTCGTTAAACCTTTCCATGTAAATACCTGCCTCCTTGTCATGGCACTTGAGATTGTTCCTGCCTGGAATGTTCCACCTGCTTACCCAAATCAAAATTTATCTTAGATCCCACTTTTGCAAAAATACCTCCCTCCCTCCCATCTGGGTTAAGTCCCCCTCTGATGTGACTTCATAGCTTACTGTGCTTATTATGGACTTTTCCTTTACTTACTGAAATTTGGTAAAAGAATTATTAACCACCCTTATTTTAAGGCTGGTAAAAGGTTTAAATTGGGGAATTACAGGCAACTGATTCTTAATTTCCCCTGCCTAAAAGAGTTTTAATCTTCCACACATAGCCCCTTCCTCAGAGCTCAGGCAAAGAGAAGGCCCTGGGGGATGGATAGGTCAAAGAGTTCAGGATTTTTTTTTTTCCTTTTTCCAATAGTTCCTATATTCAGATTTCTATAGGATCTTTCCTTTCTGATCAGCCAAATTTGGGCTTCAGGAATACTTATTCACATGTATAACTGTATGTTTGATTTTTCAATTTGAATAGAGCTCTTTTCTTAA
This sequence comes from Cabassous unicinctus, assembly GCA_029593785.1. Lineage (NCBI taxonomy): Eukaryota > Metazoa > Chordata > Mammalia > Cingulata > Chlamyphoridae > Cabassous > Cabassous unicinctus. The sequence continues at coordinate 16,621 of JAQZBX010018907.1, forward strand.
CAATTTTTATTTTTTAAAAGATACTTAGATTACATGAATATTACATAAAAAATATAGGGTATTCCCATATGTCCTACTCCCTACCCCTCTCACATTTTCCCACATTAACAACATCCTTCATTAATGTGGTACATTTGTTAAAATTGATGAACACATTTTGGAGTATTCCCACTAAGCATGGATTATATTTTGCATTATAGTTTACACTCTCCCCTGCACAATATAGTAAGTTATGGCAAGATATAGAAAGGCCTGTATATGTCCTTGTAATGTCATTCAGGACAATTCCCAAGTCCCCAAAATGCCTACACATTAGGCATGTTTTTCCCTCTCCCTCCCCTCAGAACCTCCAGTGAACAGTGCCTCCACATCAGTGATATAAGCTCTTCCATTGCTAGAATCATAATAAGTCTATATTAGAATACCAGTAAGTCTACTCTAGTTTATCATTCATTCTCCAGTCCTGAGAATTCTGGGGTGGGGATGCCCACTCCACCTCTAATTGAGGGGGGGTTTAGATCCCATGGGGCAGGTGGATCAGGTTATCTTGCTTCAAGCTGCAGACTCTCTCTGTTCCTTGAGATGGTTGTTGTACATCAACATCTCCTTCTTAGCTGTCCTGGGTGAGTCCAATGAACTGGAGTGAAGGTGTGGCAACTCTGTTGAGATTCAGGGTCCAGCTGGCACATGGACAGCCCAAAGATTTAAGTCTCTTGGACATACACCTATCAGCTATAATACTAACTATAAGTTCAAATCAAAGGGCCAGAAGAGGGATGTGTAGGGAAACCACAACTGAGTCCAACTCTGTCACACTGGTGGGCATCAATTCCAAAGAAGGGCCCACTGGCAGGGCCCCCAACTCCTGAGCTGTCTGCCTTGCCTATATTCTCTGAATGTCTCTAGAGCCCTCAGGAAATCTGCTATTTGAGGTAGTACTTACTTTGGTAGTCAATGAGATCCTGCTGAGATGTGCATAAGCATAAATTCTGAGATGACCTCCCAACTCACTTTGAAGTCTCTTAGCCATATAAACTTATTTGTCTTTACCTTTTCTCCCTTTTGGTCAAGGTCTTTTTCTAGTTGCATTGCTAGTTGGTGCTTGGTAGTGCTCCCTCAGTGCCAGGGAAGCTCATCCCTGGGAGTCATGTCCCACACTGGAGGGAAGATAATGCATATATATACTGTATTTGGCTTAGAGAGAGGCCACATTTGAGCAAAAATGAGGTTCTCAGGAGGTAACTCTTAGGCAACTTATAATATTAGGCTAAGTTTCAATTTCAAAAGTAAAGGTTCATAAGTCATCAATATCAAGTGCCTATCAATGAACAATCATCCTTCACTACTCTCTGCCTCTGTACTTGGTGGATTCTTGCTGTTCCATTAGAGAATTTGGCAGTGCTCCCCAGGATGGAAATTCGACATTCTTCCAGTTATTGTGTGACTCTCCACCCACCATATTGATGTGCCATGTACACTTGAACACATTTATATGCCTTATCTGTATGGCCCAGGTGAACCTCTTCCCATGTATACCCCATCCATGGAACCCCACACCAATGATTCTCCCTTATCATAGTTGTAACCCTTGTGTGATCTAAAACTTCTTCATAAATGCACCCAACAGAATAACCAAATACAATTAATAAGAAAGTGAAATTAATAATGATGGTTTTAAAAATAAGGAATAAAATACAAAAGGTCAAAAAATTTTGGAATAATAAAAAATAATGAAAAAATATTTTTAAAATTTTTTGCCATTATTCCTCTCATCACTGTAAGATCTATTGTCTTGTATGTACAGAGATATTTTCTTCCATTTATTCCCCCTGTGTTTTATTTTTCACATTTTGTTTTCAAAGATGCTTTAGGTTATAGAAAATTCACATAGGAAATATAGGGAATTCCCATATACCCAATATCCTCCCCCCTTTCCACTTTGCTCTATTAATAAATTTTTACACGTGGCTGGAACATTTGTTACCACGGTCAATGATTTATATTATGGTTTACATTTTGGAACATACACTTTTATAAATTTTGATGAAATTTAACATGGCCTGTATCATCATTGCAAGATCATGTAGTATAATTCCCATCATCCCCAAAGTGTTCCATGTTCCATGTATTCTATTGCTCTCTCCCCCTCCCTCAGGACCCACAGCAACCACCTAGCTTAATTTCTGGAAGAACAAGATTCATAGTTCCTTGCAACAACATTGATGACATGACATACTGGCATGTCCTCCCCTATTAGGCACTGCCTATTCTCCCAAGAGACTCACACCCCTCTATTTGAGAACATAACAGGACTCCCCAAGATGGGAGTCCAACACCGTCCAGCACATTATGTGGGTCTCCACCCACTGATACTACTTACTTTGACAAGATGAACACTCACAGACTCCCTAGAGGCCTGCCCCAGGTGCGCAATGTCCCACATGTTCCCCATGTCCAACACACTAAACCAGTAACACTCCCCTGCCATATTTGCCTAAAGAACATTCCCAACATTTGAGTTTCAACCTCATACCCACAAAATCCCAAGTTAACCTACTCCCTCCCCAAACCTCCCCCCTGTTTCATGGACAGCCCAACACACCCTTCCCCCTCCCCTCTCAAAAGCCAGCACCACTCAACCCAATAGTTTCACTGCACAACTAGTTATGCCCAGCCACTGTACAATTACACCCTTTTACCTTATCACACATTTTGCACACATGGGTGTTGGCTCACCACTCGCTATTCCTTTTCTGTCTCCTGTAATCCTATCTTCCAGACTCTAGCTCTGTGAGTCTGCTGAGTTTGCTTAATTCATATCAGTGATGATATGTAATAATTGTCCTTCAGTGCCTCCTTACTTCAGTCAACATAAAGTCTTCAAGATTCACCCATGTTTTCCTGTGTGTCGACACTGCATTCATCTTTATATCTGAGTAATATTCCATTGTATGTATATACAACAATTTGTTTATCCATTCCTCTGTATGTATATACCACAATTTGTTTATTCATTCATCTGTTGATGGACATTTGAGTTTCCAATTTTTGGCAATAGTAGATAATGCTGCTATGAACATTGGAGTGCATATATCTGTTCATGTCTCTGCTTTCTATTCTTCTGGGTATATACCCAGCAGTGGGATTGCTGGATCACAAGGCAGTTCTATAGTTATCTTCCCAAGGAACCCCCAAACTGTCCTCCACAATGGCTGCATTATTCTACATTCCAACCAGCAATAGATGAGAGTTCTCATTCTACCACATCCTCTGCAACACTTGTAGTGCTCTGTTTTTAGTGTAAATGGGTATAAGAAGATATCTCATTGTGGTTTTGATTTACATTTCCTTAATGTGATATTGACCATCTTTTCATGTGCTTTTTAGCCATTTCTATTTCTTCTTTGGTGAAGTGTCTATTCAAATCACTTGCCCATTTTTTAAATGGGTGGTTTGGTTCTTTGTTTTTGAGTTGTAGGAGTTTTTAATACTTGCTGGATATTAGGCCCCTATCAGATATATGGTTACCAAATATTTCCTCCCATTGAATAGGCTGCCTTTGCACTTTCTTGATGAACTCCTCTGAGGTGCAAAAGTTTTTAATTTTGAGGAGGACACATTTATCTATTTTTTTTTCTTTCATTGTTCATGCTTTGTGTGTAAAGTTCATGAAATCATTTCATAATACAAAACACTGTAGATGCTTCTCTGCATTATCTTCCAAAATCTTTATGGTCTTGGCTCTTATATTTAGACCTTTGATCCATCTTGAGTTAGTTTTTGTATATGGTGTGAGATGTTGTTCCTCTCTCATTCATTTGGATATGGATATCCAATTCTTCAAGGGCCATTTGTTGAAGAGGCCATTCTCTCCCAGTTGAATAGGCTTGGTGGCCTTGTCAAATATCAGTTGACTGTATAAGCAAGGATCTATATCAGATTCTCAATTTGGTTCCATTGGTTAGTATGTCTACCATTGTGCCAATACCCTGCAGTTTTGACCATGTAGCTTTGTAGTATGTTTTAAAGTCATGTAGTGTGATTACTCTGGTTTCATTTTTCATTTTCAATATGTCTTTGGTGATTTGGGGCCCCTTGTTCTTCCAAATAAATTTCATAGTTGGCGTTTCCAATTCAGCAAATAAAAAATGTTGTGGTAATTTTTATTGGGATTGCATTAAATCTGTAAATCAGTTTGGGTAGGATAGACATTTTAATGATGTTTACTTCCTATCCATGAACAGTGAATATTTTTTCATTTATTTAGATCTTCTTTGATTTCCTCTAACAGTGTTGTGTAGTTTTTCTGCATAAAAGTCATGTACATCTTTAGTTAAATTTATTCCTAGGTCTTTGATTCTTGTAGTTGCTATTGGAAATGGGATATTTAAAAATTTCCTCCTCAGATCGCTCATTATTGGTATACAGAAATGCTACTGATATTTGCACATTGATCTTATAACCTGCTACTTTACTGAACTCATTTATAAGCTCTAGAAGCTTTGATGTAGATTTCTCAGGGCTTTCTATGTATAGAATCATATCTTCTCCAAATAGTGAAATTTTTACCACTTCCATTCCATTTTGATGCATTTTATGTCTTTTTCTTGCCTAAATGCCCAAGGAAGTATTTCTAACACAATGTTAAATAAGAGCATCGATTTTGGGCATCCTTGTTCCAGCTCTTAGAGGGAAAGCTTTTGGATTTCACCACTGAATATTATGTTAGCTGTGTGTTTTCCAAATATACCATTATCATGCTGAGGAAGTTTCCTTCTATTACTATCTTTTGAAGTGTTTTTTATCAGGAAAGTGTGCTGTATTTTGTCAAATGCTTTCCTGCACCTATAGAGATGATCATGAGATTTTTTTTTCTTTCATCCATTTATTTGGTGTATTACATTGATTTTCTTATGTTGAGCCATCCTTGCATACCAGGGATGAAACCCACTTGTTCATAGTGTATAATTTGTTTGATGTGTTGTTGAATACAATTAGCAAATATTTTGTTGAGGATTTTGGCATCTAGGTTCATTAGAGAGATTGGCCTATAGGTTTCCTTTCTTGTGGTGTCTTTGTTTGGCTTTGTATTAGGGTGTTGTTGGCATCATAGAATGAGTTAGGCAATATCTCCTCCACTTCTATTTTTGGAAGAGTTTAAGAAGGATTGGTGTTAGTTCTTTCCAGAAAGTTTTATAGAATTCAACTGTGAAGCCATCTGGTCCTGGGTTCTTCTTAGTTGGGAGGATTTTGATGACTTATTCTATATCGTTACTCATGATTGGACTTTTGAGTTCATCAAATTCTTCTTTCATCAATGTAGCCTGTTTGTGTGTTTCTAGGAACTTCTCCATTTCCTCTAAATTATTCATCTTGATGGCATACAATTTTTCAGAGAATCCTCTTGTGGTACTCTTTAAGATTTCTGTGGGGCCAGTGGTGATATCCCCTTCCTCATTTTTTATTACATGTATTTTCATCTTCTCTCTTTTTTTCTTGGTTAGTCTAGCTAAGGGTTTGTCAATTTTATTAATCTTCTCAAAGAACCATCTTTTGGTTTTATTTTTTAGTGCTTTTTTATTTTCAATTTCATTTAACTCTGCTCTAATCTTTGGTATTTCCTACTTTCTACTTCCATTGGGGTTAGTTTGTTGTTCATTTTCTATTTCCTCCAGGTGTGTAGTTAAGTCTCTGATTTTATCTCTTTCCTCATTTTTAATATAGGCATTTATGACTATGAATTTCCCCCTCAGTACAGCTTTACTGCATCCCATATGTTTTGATACGTTGTGTTGTCATTTTCATTCATTTCAAGGTAGTTACTGATTTCTTTTGAGATTTCCTCATTGACCCACAGATTGTCTAAGAGTTTGTTCTTTAACTTCTATATCTTTGTGCCTAATCAGTTCTCTGTCCCTTACTGATTTCCAGCTTCATTACATTGTGGTCAGAGAAATTACTTTGTATAATTTCAATCTTTCTGTATTCTTTGAGTGCTTTTCTATGGCCTAGCATGTGGTCTCTCCTGGAGAATGAGACATGTATGTTTGAGAAATATATATATCCCACTGTATTAGGGTGTAATGTTCTGTATATGTCTATAAGGTCAAGATCCTCTACCATATTATTCAAGGTCTTTGTTTCGTTATTGATTCTCTGTCATGATGTTCTGTCTAATGGTGATAATGGAATATTATCATTATCAATTACCACTATAATTGTAGAGGCATCTATTTCCCCACTTAGTTTTTCCAGTGTTTGTCTCATGTGTTTTAAGGCGCCCTGATTAGGTGCATAAATGTTTATGGTTGTTCTTTTTTCTTCACAGATTATCCCTTTTATTAGAATATCATGGCCTTTTTTATCTCTTACAATTATTTTGCCTTTAAAGTCTATTTTGTCTCATATTAGCATAGCATTTCTTTCCCTTTTTTGGTTAATGTTTGCATGTAACATTGTTTTTCAAACATTCACTTTCAACCTCCTTGAGTCCTTGGTTGTAAGGTGAGTTACTTGTAGACAGCATATGAATGGGTCATATTTCCTTATCCATTTTGCCAATCTGTGTCTCTTGACTGTAGAGTTTAAGCCACTAACATTTAATGTTATTACTGTCGAGGTATTACTTACCTTATCAATATTTTCTTTAGGTTTATGCAGGCCATATGTTGTTGTAATTCCCTTTTTACATTTTAGTTGTTCTTACCTTCTCCTGTAACTCTCTATCTCTCCTGTTTTTTTTCCTTTCAACCTGCAGAAATCCCTATAGTATTTCTTGAAGGACATGTTTCTTATTGACAAACTCTCTTAATTTCTGTTTATCTGTGAATATTTTGAACTCTCCCTCATTTTTGAATGCCAGATTTGCTGGATAGAGAATTATTGGCTGAAAGTTTCTTCTTTTAACACTTTAACTCTTTCATAGCACTGCCTTCTTGCTCCCTTGTTTCAGATGAGAAATAAACACTTAATTGTATCAAGCTTCCCTTGTATGTGATGGATCTCTTTTCTATTGCTGCTTTCAATATTTTCTCTTTCTCTTGAGCATTGGACAATTTGACAAGTATTTGCCTTAGAGTAGGCCTATTAGGATTTATACTGATTGGGTTGTGCTGAGCTTCCTGGACATGTACAATCTGCGTCCCTCAATAGGGTGGGAATATTCAGCCATTATTTCCTCCAACACTCTTTTTGTCCCATTTCCCTTCTCTTCTCCCTCTGGGATGCCTTTACTGTGTATGTTTATGTCTTTCATGTTGTCATTCAAATCCCTAAGTCCCTGCTGTATTTTTTCTTTTTATCTTTCTATTCTACTATCTGTTTGATTTCAGCTGTACTGTCTTCCACATTACTGTTTTTTTCCTCTGCATGTTTAATTCTGCTGTTATGTGCTTCCAGTATATTTTTTATTTTTTTATTGTGCCATTCAACTCCATTATATCTGTTATCTTTCTATGTATGTTTACAATTTCTTCAGTGTGCTCTCCCAGTGTCTTCTTAATATCCTTAATCTCTTCCTTTGCTTCATTAAGTTGATTCGTGATATTTGTTTGGACATCTCTGATTACTTGTTCCATATTCTTCATCTCTCCTGTTTTTTAGTTTGTTCATTAGACTTTCTTAGTATAGGTTGTAGTTTTTTGTTGATGTCTAGACATCAGTTTTTCTTGGTGGGTTTATTCAGCTGATTAGCTTCTCTTTCTACTCTAGGGATTTATTTTGTTGTTGTTTTAGTGTGTGTGGTAAGGTTTCACTTTTACAGTTTTTTCCTCTTACTCTATTTCCTTGCTGCTATCTATGTTCTCTTGTGAAATAAATTAGGGCCAGACAAAAGGAAAGAGGTAACAAGAGAAAAAGGAGAAAAAGGATAATAGCAAAATGTAAAAGAAGAACCATAGAAGACCTAGGAAAATGAATAATTAACTCAAGTAAGAAGTGCAGAGGAATAAGAATAAAAAAGTGGAAAAGAAGCAATGAAATGAGAAAAAAATAGAGAGATATATAAAATGAATTGAAAGGCCAGAATGGTGAGAAGAGAGGGACAGGGGAAAGAAAGGAGAATCAGAAAAAAGAAACAGAGAAAATGGAAAGAGAAATAAAAACAAGAAAAGTTGAATACCAAACAAAAAGAGGTGGAATGAAAGAACAACAGAAAACAGAAGATAGGAAGTTAAAGGAAAGAAAAGAAATAGCACAAGTAGGGAAAATCTACAAATGAAAAAAGGAAACAAAGGAAGGGGAAACAAAACAAACAAGAAAGAAGAGAGCAGCATGTAATTATTTTTAAAAGGAGAAAGAAAGAGAGAAAAAAAATAAAAGAACAAACAAACAAACAAAAAAACAAGGAAAAACAACTTTCCCTCTTAGGCCCCTAAGGAGCTTCTCAGGCTGCTGGTGTTCATCAATCAGTCACCCTGTAGCCTGCCCTCTGTAGGTTTTGAACTGGGTTTTAGTGAGTAAACTAAGTTAAATTTTAAAAAGGAACCCTTTTAAAGAAAAATAAGAAATCCAAGAAAATCTACTATAAAAAGAACTTCTGTATGTTCCCTGTCATAAAGTATCAGCTGAATGTCTGATAACCCAGGGGATCACTTTTCTAAGAAGAGCTGAGAATTGAACCAGGGCCTTTGTATATTCAAGGCAATAATTCCTCCACTGAGCTAAACTTTCTCCATGGTTTGGTTAGCCTTTTAGAAATCTTTCTGCCTACTTTACCTTGGGCAGTTTAGAAACTTAGCAGTTTGCCAGTCCAGCTGATTAGGTGTCTGTCTCTCCCCACCCCTCTCTATTCTAATTGCATTCTCTCCCAGGGTGGCTGGGTGTAACAGCCTGTCTGAGGGGATTCCCCCTCCCCTCTCCTGGTCAGGCCAGGTTCTTTTCTTAGATTCAGAGGGACCTCAGTGGATGAAACCCACTGCAAAGAAACCACTATCAACTCTCTTCAAGACACCTCTTCCTCACAGGGAACACTAAATAGGCTATTGAAAGCTTATTGAACTCTTCCTGCCACATGTTGCCCATGGGTGAGTTGGAATTTTAAGTGTTCAGCTGCCAGTCTAGTTAGTTGCCTGTCTCTGCCTCCTCCCTTCCCAAGGTCCTCTCTCCCAGGGTGGCTGGATATGACAGGCTGCCTGAGAATGCTCCTTCCCACTCACTGGCTCATGAGAGTCAGGGAGTCAACAGAGGTTATTTGACTCTGTTGGGTTTAGCCACCTACCATTTCCAGCTACAGGGGCAAGGAACTCATGGTTTTCCCATGGGCTCTTTATGTTTTTGTCCAGTCCCTCCTGATTGATGTCTTGAAGTCTCCTGCTCTGTGGGTTCCCAAAACAGCTCACTTGGGTAGGATTTTGCCCCTTCTCAGCTGTTTTGTGTGAGAGCTGGGAAGTTCCCACCTACAAGGACACCATTTTCCCAGAACTCACCTTCATTTCTTCTTACCACTGCATAATATTCTATTGTGTGTATACCCCACAATTTGTTTATCTATCCTTCGTTTGATGGACACCTGAGTTTTTTCCAAACCTTTGGAAATGTTGAATAATGCTGCTGTGAACATCAGTGTACAGATGTTTGCTCATGTCTCTGCTCTCAGTTTTTCTGGATATATACTTAGTAATGGTATTGCCAGGTCACATGGTAAGTCTATATTCAACTTAGGAACTGCCAAAGAGTTCTCCACAGTGGCTATATCATTCTACATTCCCACCAACAGTAAATAAGTGTTCCTATCTCTCCACATCTTCTCCAACATTTACAGTTTTCCAACTTTTTAATAGTGACCATTCTAGTAGGTTTGAAGTGGTATCCCATTGTAGTTTTGATTTCACTAGGATCATCTTGTATTTTTCCTGACCCAGCCCTGGTACTAACCACTCTTCAAGTTCCTTCTGTTGGAGAATTTTCTTTACAAGCCAAGATCCAAATATGAGTCTGTCCATTGATATTGGGGTATCCCTGCTTGAGGTCTTTCACAGTGGACAGAGCTATTATGCACATGCTAGAAATCCAGGCATTACATATATAATATATATTATATGTATAATTATTGATGTGCCTATCAAAACATATATTTTTTAAAAATGAGTCCATATTGATACCTCAAATGCCAATCTAAAACCACGGGTTTATTCTGCCCCACTCAGGTTCATTTGAGATTTAGTTCTCCATGTAAGGGACCCAGATCTGATTGTCCACAACATATTTACAATTTGTTCAACCCTCATATACAAAAAAGAGCTGTTGACTTGCTACCTCTAAGCCTTGTGAGAAGCAAATTTACCAACTTGAGTATTGTGTGTCTTTGCAGTTCTTTTAGCTATTAGTCTTAGAGAATTCACTCATAACACTGTTTTCCAGAATCATATTGGTCAGCTCCTTTTTTTCCTATTCCTTCTGAGTGGACAAGTGATTTACTTATAACAAGTTAGATGCATATGTCACATTCTGCACTCTATCTCCTGAACCACATCAGTCAATGTAGGAGATAGGTGACAAGGGCTAGAGGGTCCCTATTTTACCTGAAATGCCCAGAGTGGTGTGGGCTCTCAGTCAGCTGTGGGCCCCATGGACCAATTAGTATAGAAACTATGTGCCCTAATCAGAAAGAAACAGAGAAGGTGGACAGGTGTCAGGAATGGATCTAATCAGTAAGTAAGAGGTGATGACATTCTTGGAATCTGCAGGTGATTCTTTGGTGTAGCAGGGCTGGTGCTCTAGGGGATCAGTGTTGAGTTACTTGGTGTTCCACAGCATCATCAAAGACAGGAGAAGAATTCGTGGTTGACTGGCAGGTCAGACAGTGAGATTTTAACTGCACTCAATCAATGAATTAACTGGTAAACTGACCCCCATGTCCTGCCAAATACAGATACAGCCATCATGCTCAGATGGAGGCACACAGGAGCCAGCTTTCATCAGCTCATCATTGGCACAGAGCTGCTGGTGGAATTCACCAGATTCCAGCTTCTAGAAGTCATTGAAGGCCACATGTTCATGACCTCTTGGTAGCACTATCTAAGCATTTTGCTTTCATAAATGTTTTCTCCTCAAATCAAGGCAATAACAAACCTCAGGCTGCTTAGGCAATTTTAGGGAAACTACAGCCATTTGCCAAATCAAGGACCTGCCTTTTTTGTAAGGCTCAAAATCAACCAATAGTTATTACATTTTCAAATGGTTGAATAAAATCAAAACAATATTTCAGATTATGTGAAAATTATATATAATCCACATTTCTAAGTACATAAATGAAATGTTATTGGAACATAAATTTATTGATTCTTTTTAGTGTTGTCATCAGCTGCTGCTTCATTGTAGCATCATCAGAGTTCAGTAGTTCAAAGTGAGACTGCATAGGCCACAAAGCCAAAAATAATCACTCTTTGGCACCTTACAGATAATGTATGCCAGAACCTGTGCTATCCTGTTGCTCAGAGGAGATGCTGACCTACTTGGCCCCAGAAAATTCTAAGGCCTCATATTTCCTTTACTGCATGACGTCCAGGAAGCCAAAGAGTCCCATTTGCAGTTTATGATCATATGAGATCCTTCCAAGTTCTTCCATCTCCTAGAAAATGTCTGACTTACAGAGAGTTGATTGTCAAGATTGCAGGCCAATTGGTGAAGGAAACAGTGGCTGGCAGGGAACAGATCTTCTAAGATCAACCAAACTGCTTAACTCTGCTGGCCATCCTTAGCTCCTGGTCACTGGCAGGTCAGGTCTGACTTTCCCATCCACACACCCTAACTCAGCAAAGGAGTTTCATGCCTTAACCCTCTGCTTTGGTTTTCAGGAAGGGGTTTGCCTCTCACTTGGGCTTTCAGAGATTGGGAGAGACCCAGGTTTGTTGGTTCATGCCCTTATGCTCAGGTGAAACCCTGCTGGCCTCATGCCCTGCCTCAGCCCATCTCCACATTTGGTCAGTATGATCTTAGGTCCTAAAGCATGCGTTTACCCAGGACAGTCCCCTTGAGCCTCCTCAAATTTATTCCAGCACAGATAATAACCATGGGTTTTTTAACAAAAAATCAATTTTTAGTAATACATAAAAGTAAAGGATAAATCCATCCAAAGTGTACAATCAATGTTATTCAGTACAATCACATGCATTCATCACTTCAATCATTATTAGAGCATTTTCTTTTAGCTATTAGTCTTAGAGAATTCACTCATAACACTGTTTTCCAGAATCATATTGGTATTATTTAGTATTATTCCAGTAATACTAAAAGACAAAACAAAACAAACAAAACTCATCACCTCTCAATCTCCTTCAATACATAGCTGCTATTTGGTTTCCTTCTCTCTAGTTTATTTGTATTTATATTTTGTAAAAATAGTCATATATGTAATATCCCCCTATTTGTATTTTACATGAGATTTCACTATGTTATACAGTCCCACGTTACATATTTTAACTTTCTTTCTAGTAATATAAATGTTCTTAGGCTTTCCCTTTCAAACACTGTCATAACCATGTAATGATTTGCTAGTCACAAACTCCATGATGTGCTCTCACCACTTTCATTCATTTCCAAAGATTTCCAAACAACCTTTTAACCAATTTGGCTCAGATTAACCCCCAGTTTTCCATTTTCTACCCTCAATCTGTTTTCTGGAAACCCATATTCTAATTATTAAATATTAATTATTAAGACTATGTACTTAACAGCCTTATCATAAACCATTTGACTGTAGATGTGAGGGTCTAATTCTGAGGTTTAAATAATATATTTAGTTCACAATAGCGCAATTATAAATTATTTGTCCTTTTGTGTCTGGCTTTCTTTACTCAGCATAATGTCCTCCAGGTTCATCCACATTGTCATATGCTTCATGACTTCATTTCTCCTTATCACTGTATAATATGACTTCAATTGTATACACTATAATTTGTTTATCCACTAATCAGTTGTGGTTTCCAACTTTTGGCTATTGTGAGTAATGTTGCTATGAACATTGGCGTGTAGATGTCTATTCATATCACTGCTCTCAGTTCTTCTGGGCATATACCAAGTAATGGTATTGCCGGGTCCCATGGCAAGTCTAGATTCAATTTCTTTAGAAACTGCCAATCTTCCACAGTGGTTGTACCATTCTACATGCCCACAAAAAGTAAATAAGTATCCCTATCTCTCCAACATTTACAGTTTTCAGACTTTTTGTAGTGGACAGTCTAAGTGTGAAGTGATAGCTCATTGTAGTTTTGATTTTCATTACCCTAATTGCTAGTGATGTTGAACATTTATTCATGAGTTTCTTCAACATTTGTATTTCTTTTTTGAGCAGTTGTCTTTTCAAGACTTTGTTCCATTTTTGAATTGGGTAGTTTGACTTTTTATTGTTGAGTTGTATGATCTCTTTATTTATCATGGATATTAAACCCTTATTGGATATGTGATTGCCAAATATTTTTTCCCATTGAGTTATCTGTCTTTTCACCCTTTGGACAAAGTATTTGATCAGCAAAAGTATTTAATTTTGAGGAGGTCCCATTTATCTATTATTTCTTTTGTTGCTCATGCTTTTAGTGTAAGGTTTAAGATACAACCACCTACAACAAGATCTTGAAGATATTTTCCTACATTGTCATCTAGGAGTTTTATGGTTGTCACTTTCATATTTAGTTCTTTGATCCATTTGGAGTTCATTTTTGTATAAGTTGAGAGATAGGGGTCCTCTTTCTTTCTTTTGGATATGAACACCCAGTTTGCCCAGCACCATTCGTTAAATGGACTGTTCTGGCCCAGCTGGGTAGACTTAGCCTCATCAAAAACCATGTGACTATAGATGTGAGGGTCTATTTCTGAGTTCTTAATTCAGTTTCATTGGTCAATCTTTATGTCTTTATGCCAGTACCATGCTGTTTTTACCACTGTAACTAAGTAATATGCTTTAAAGTCCAGAAGTGAGAGTCCCCCAACTTTCTTCTTTTTTAAAAAACATTTTTGGTTATTCAGGGTCTCTTACCCTTCCAAATAAATTTGATTATTGGATTTTCTATTTCTACAAAAAAGGCTGTTGGGGTTTTTATTAGGATTGCGTTGAATCTGTAAATCAGTTTGGGTATAATTGACATTTTAAAGATATTTAGTCTTCCAATCTATGAACATGAGAAGTCCTTCCATTTATTTAAGTTTTCTTCGGTTTCTTTTACAATGTTTTGTAGTTTTCTGAAAACAGGTCCTTTATGTCCTTGGTTAAGTTTATTCCTAATTATTTGATTGTTTTAGTTGCTATTATAAATGGAATGATTTTTTTTATTTCCTCCTCATTGTTTCTATACAGTAGTGTATAGAAACACTTGATTTTTGCCTATTAATATTGTATCCTGTGACTTTACTGAAATCATCCATTAGTTCTAGTAGCTTTGTTGTAGATTTTTCAGGATTTTCTAGATATAGGATCATGTCATCAGCAAATACTGAAAGTTTTAGTTTTTCCTTTCCTACTTGGGCTAGAACTTCTAGCAAAATATTGAAGAACAGTGGAAATAGTGGGCATCATTGTCTTGTTCCTGATCTCAGCCAGAAAGTTTTCAGTATTTCACCATTGAGTACAATGCTAACTCTATGTTTTCCATATATGCACTTAACCATATTGAGAAAGCTTCCTTCAATCAAAAGAATCATATGATTTTTATTCTTCAATGTATCAATGTGGTTTATACAGTAATTTATTTTCCTGTGTTGAACTAACCTTGCATACTTGAGATAAAACCCACTTAATCATGGTATATAATTCTTTTAATGTACTTTTGGGTACAGTTTGCAAATATTTTGTTGAAAATATTTGCATCTACATTCATTAGAGATATTGGTCTGTATGTTTCTTTTTTTGTAGTATCTTTATCTGGTTTTGGTATTAGGGTTATTTTGGCTTCATAGAATGAGTTTGGTAGTATTCTTTCCTGTTCGATTTTTAGAAAAGCTTGAACAGGAATCATATTAGATAGCATTTGAAGGATTGATAGAACTCACCTGTGAAGCCATCTGGTCCCAGGCTTTTCATCTTTGGGAGGTATCTTATGACTGTTTCAATCTCTTTATTTGTGATTGGTTTCCTGAAGTCTTCTATTTCTTCTAGGGTCAGGGTATGTGGTTCAGATGTTTCTAGGAGTTTCTCAATCTCATCTAAATGTTGTCATTTTTTGGCATACAGTTGTTCATAGTATCCTCTTATCATCTCTTATTTCTCTGGGGTTCATGCTAATGTCCCTCCTATCATTTCTGATTTTATTTAATTGCATCTTCTCTTTTTTAGTCTTTGTCTGTCTAGCTAAAATTTTGTCAATTTTGTTGATCTGTTCAAAGAAATAACTTTTGGTTTTGTTGATTCTCTCAATTGTAGTTTTCATCTTGATTTCATTTATTTCTGCTCTGATCTTTACTATTCCTTTCCTTCAGCTTGGTTTGGGTTTAGTTCGCAGCTCTCTTTCTTGTTCTTTTAGGTGTGCAGTTAGGTTTTCAATATTAGCTCTTTCTTCTTTATTGATGTAAGCATTGAGGGCTAAAAATTTCCATCTTAGTACTGCCTTTGCAGTGTCTCATAGTTTTTTTTTATGTTTGAAAATTTATTATAGCTTTTCATTTATATAAATGTTATAAGGCACTTATAACTCATTTTAAATTTACATGTCTATATTAGTAAAATTATTTTGTAAATCATTCCCATTAAAACTGAGGTTCATAAGATATTTTTTTCCTTTAAAAGAGTTCTACTTAATATTTATTTTTGTCATTGTTGTTTTTCGTTTTTTTTTTTAATAATTTTTTTTATTTTTTAAAAGATATTTAGATTACATAAATGTTACACAAAAATTTTAAGGTTTCCCATATGCCCCACCTCTCACACCTCCCACAACCTCCCACATAAACATCCTTCATTAGTGTAGCACATCACCTGCAATGGATATACATATCTTTGGGCTTTGCCATTAAGCATTGTCCCATAGATTTTAATATATTGTGTTCTCATTTTCATTTATATTAATATATTTGCTGAATTCGCTTGCAATTTCTGTTTTGACCCACTGATTATTTAAGAGTTTACTGTTTGTCCTCCATATATTTATGACTTTCCCCTTTTTCCATTCATTATTGATTTCCAGCTTCATTTCATTATGATCAGAGAAAGTGTTTTGTATAATTTCAAACTTTTTAAATTTATTGATATTTTCCTTGTATCCCAACATGTGGTCTATCTTGGAGAAGGATCCATGAGCACTTGAAAAGAATGTATATCCAACTGTTTTGGGGTGCTAATAGTTTTGCATTTAAAATCTGTTTTGTCTGATATTAGTATTGCTACTCCAGCTCTTTTATAGTTACTATTTGTATGGAATATCTTCTTGCAATGTTTCACTTTTAACCTGATTGTGACCTGTGTCTGAGGTGAATCTCTTGTAGACAACAAATAGATGGCTCATATTTTTTATCCATTCTATCAGTCTATGTCTTCTTTGGGGGGAGTTCAAGCCATTAACACTCAATGTTATTACTGTGCAGGCATTACTTCCTTTAATTTACCCTTCCTAATAATCTTCATTTCTCCAGTCTTTTCCAATTCTCTCACTCTTCTTTTTTTTTTCCTTTTAAGCTGTAGCACTCCCTTTAGTGTCTCTTGTAATTCCAGTTTTTTGGTTACATATTCTATCAGTTTTTGTTTGTCTGTGAAGGCTTTAAACTCACCCTCATTTTTGAAAGACAGCTTTGCCAGATACAGAATTCTTAGCTGGCATTTTTTTCTCTTTCAATACTTTAAATACATCATACCACTTTCTTCATGCCTACAAGGTTTCTGATGAGAGGTTGGCACTTAATCTTATCAAGGTTCCCTTCTATGTGATGCTTTACTTTTCTCTTTCTGCTTTCAGAAACCCTCTTTATCTTTGATATTTGTCATTCTGAATAGTAGGTGTCTTAGGATATGTCTATTCAGATTTTTTCTGTTCTATGTACATTATCTTTTTGTGTATTGATATTTTTGTCTTTCATAAGGGTTGGGAAGTTTTCCATCATTACTTCCTCAAATATTCTTTCTGTCCCTTTTCCATTCTCTTATCCTTCTGGGATATCAATAATGCATATGTTGTATGTTTCATATTGTCATTCAATTCCCTGACACCCTGTTCCATTTGTTCCATTCTCTTCTCTTTCTGTTCTCCTGTATTTTCCGTTTCAGATGTTCTGTCTTTGAAATCACTAATTCTGTCTTCAAGCAATTCAAATTTTCTCTTATGTGCCTTTAATCTATTTTTAATCCGATCCATCATGTCTTTCAGTCCCATAAGATCTGTTACTTTCCTTTGCAGGATTTCAAATTGTTCTGTATGCTCACCCAGTGTCATCTTAATATTCTTTTTCATTTTACTCATATTTTCTTTAAATTCTTTGAATTTATTTAAGAGAATTGTGAAATTACCACTGATTAATTTTCTTAAATCCCATATCTCTTCAGAATATTTGATTTGTTCCTTTGGGTGGGTCATCTCTTCCTTTTTCCTAGTATGGTTTGTAATTTTTTACTGAAATATAGGCATCCGAATATGTTGTTGAATTTACTCTGATGGCCAATCTCTCTCCCTT
>JAQZBX010018908.1:0-14669 GCA_029593785.1 Cabassous unicinctus
GTTGATTTTCTTTATTATATGTCTGTTTTCTACTGCATTGTTTTTTGCTTTTTTCTTTATTATTTCCTTTTTACTGTTTTCCAGTTGTTTACTGTTTTTCAGCTGACTTCTTGAGGTCACTTACTTTTTTCTGTTTTTATTATATGCATTTAAAACTATTTCCCTAAATGCAGGTTTTATTTTAATCCCACCCATTTTGTTGTCATATTTTCTTTATCATTCAGTCCAAAATATTTTCTAACTTTCATTGTGAGTTCTTCCCTGAATTATGAGTTTTTTAGAAGAATATTGCTTAATTTTCAAACATTTAAGAATTTTTAGGATTCACTGCCAAACCACCCCCTTCCACCTTATCATTGGTTCTGCCCAGATTGAACCTCGGCTCACCACTCTCTACTCCCTTTCTATCTCCCAGCAGCCTATCTTGCAGAATCTGTCTCTGTGAGTATGCTCAATATCCTTAGGTCATATCAGTGAGGTCATGCAATATTTGTGTTTTAGTGACTGGATTACTTCACTCAACATAAAGTCTTCGAGATTCATCCATGTTTTCACGTGTGTCAATACTTCATTCCTTCTTACAACTAAGTAGTATTCCATTGTATGTGTTTTGCTTATCCATTCATCCATTGATGGTAACTTGGATTTCTTCCAACTTTGGCAATAGTGAATAATACCTCTGTGAACATTGGTGTGCATGTCTCTGTTCATGTACCTGCTTTCAATTCCTCGGAATATATACCTAGTAGTGGGATTGCTGGATCATATGACAATTCTATAGTGAGCTTCCTGACGAACTGCCGAACCATCCTCCACAATGGCTGCACAATTCTACATTCCCACCAGTGGGTGAGTGTTCCCATTCTTCCGCATCCTCTCCAATTCCCATCCCAAGAAACTGAGAGTATCTACAACTGCAAGTAATGCAGTTCCTTCCAATTGCTCCATAAGATCAAATCCCCTTCTCAGTCTGAGGCAGTGGGCATCTCCATCCCCAAATCCTCAAGGCTGAAGAATGAGCAAACATAAAGGGGGAATGCAACCATGGGCAAAATAAACTTATTGATAGTGTAGTAACAGAAGAACTGCACCTTCTGAAGGGAGTAGGAGGAGATAATAGGTGGAACACAGGGCATTTTTAGGGCATTGGAATTAAGTGTAAACCATGATGTAAACTACAGACCTTTGTTAGTAGCAATGCTTCAATATTTATTCATCAATTGTAAAAAATATACCACACTATTGTAAGATGTTATTAATAGTGGAAGATGTGGGAGGGGGAGGGGGTAGGATATATGGGAATCCCTTATACTTTTTAAAAATTTATTTTATTTTGTTTATTTCTCTCCACCCCCTTGTTGTTTGCATTTGTCATGTCTGTTCGTTGTGTGCTGGTCCTCATTTTTTAAGACGCACCAGGAGCCGAACCCAGGACCCCCCATGTGGGAGGGAGGTACCCAACCACCCAAGCCACCCTCGCTCCCTCCTTTATACTTTTAATGTAACTTTTTTGTAATCTAAAACCTCTTTAAAAATAAAATTTATTATGAAAAAAGAAACAACAACAAAAAAGAATTTTTAGTTATCTTTTTGTTATTTATGACCAGTTTCATTCCCTTCTGGATAAGAAAATATACCCTCCATGATGTTAATTTTGAAATTTGTTGAGGGTTGCTTTATAGCCCAGAACATATTTCAGTGAGCACTTAAAAAAGAATGCAGATTTTGCTGTGTTTTTTTTTTTTTTCTAGTATACTATATATGTCAATAGATCGAGGATGTGAATCAGGTTATTCAAATCTTCTATATTACCTTTGTGTGATTTTCTATTAGTTACTGATAGAGATATATTCAATCTCTATTCTGATTGGATTTGTCTATTTCTCCTTTTAGATTTGTCAATTTTTGCCCAAATATTTGAAAGCTTTGTTATTAAGTACATACAAATTTAGAATTAGCCTAACTTCCTGAAGTATTGAACTTTTTATCATTTTAAAATATCTTATCATCTTTATGGCTAATAGTGCTTCTTGCTCTAAAGTCTACTTTATCTGTTATTAAAGTTAGACCAGCTTTCTCTTGTTCATTTGAAAATCATATGTTTTTCCATATATATTTTTTAACATTTCCATGTCCTTAAGTTTAAGGTATATTTCTTGTAAGCAGTGTATTTTTTTAGCCAGTCTAACAATTTAGATTTTAATTGGAGTATTTAGTCCATTTACATTTCATTTAGTTACTACTATATTTGTGTTTAAATCTTATGTTTTACATTTCCTTTCATTCTATGTTTTTCCCCTATTCTCTCATCTATTTGATTATTTTTATTTTTCCATTTTTCTTTTATTGGCTTTTTATTTTTCTAGTGCTTACCCAAGAGACTAAAATATGCATCTTTTACTTATTAAAATATAATGTAAATTTATCTCTTTAAAAATCTAAGGATCTTAAAACACATCAATTCTATTAACCCTGCCTTTTGTGTTATTGATATTCTATATTTTAATTCTGTTAGTATTTTAAGCCCAAGAAGATATTATTATTGTAGATACAGTCATTGTAGTTTTAGCCAGTCAGTCTCAATTTCCCACATAATTAGCTTTACTGCTTTCTTCATTCCTCCTTACATTTTCTTATTCTGGGCAGAAGCAAGTCCTTTCTGTTGAAGAACTCCTTTTAATGTATTTGCTTGTCACCAGCAATGAAATATCTGAAAAGGAAGTCAAGAAAACAACTCTATTTACAATAGCAAATAAAAGAATAAAACATCCAGGAAAATTTTTAACCAAGAACTTATAGGCAGAAAACTGCAAATCATTACTGAAAGAAATTAAAGAATACCTAAACAAATGCATAGATATTCTGTGCCCACGAGTTGGAAGACTTAATATCCTTAAGTTGTCATACTACCCAAAGTGATCTACAGATTTAATGCAATTCCAATAATCAGAATTCCAACAGCCTTTTTCACAGAAGTGGAAATGCTAATAACCAAATTCAGATAGAAGGGCAAGGGGACCCAACTAGCCAAAACCACCTTGGAAAAGAAGAACAGAGTTTGAGGACTCACACTTACTGACTTCAAAACTTATTACAGAGCTTTGAAAGAAAGCTAGAGAATAATCTAGAGACTGAATAACACAGTGAACCCAGAGGTGGATGAGAATTGTGGTTGATGGTACAGATGGAAGAGTGTCCTCCTGTGAGCTAGAGTGGATGTACATCACTATTACAGGGTGGTAGGAATGTGGAGAAGCATGGGAAAAATACAATTGCTGTTACCTGTGGACTGTGGTTAACAACAATACTGTAACACTTTTGCTTCAATGCCAAAAATGCACTGTGTTGATAATGGGAGGGGAAGTATGGAAAAAATGTGTCAAATGTACGTTATGGACCATGGTTGTTGATAATAATCTCATGATATTACCTCATAATCTGTAACAAATATCCCACCACGGTGTGGAGTGTTGGTGAAGGGGTGTTGTATGCGAATTCTACACATGTGCATGATTGTTTTGTAAGTTTACAACCTGTGTAATAAAAATATATTAAAACAAATAATAGGGTGGGTTGGGGTAAAAATACATCAAATGTAACATAGGGACTTTAGTTAGTAGTAAAATGTTGATGATACTCTTGCACAGTTTGTACCAAACGTTTCACAGCAATTTAAATTGCTGGTGGAGGGGTGATGTATGGGACCCCTGTGTGATGTTATGCATGTTTATTTTGTAAGTTCACAACTTTTACTATACACTTATTGTTTATGTATGTTCATGTATGAATGATATACTTCAATATAATTAAAAAAAAATTATTACCAAAGCTACAATAATCAAAACAGTATGGTACTGGTACAAGGACTGATTATAGACCAGTGGGATTGAATTGAGAATTCAGATATAAACCCACATATCTATAGCCAGGTGATTTTTGATAAGGGTGCCAAGCCCACTCACTGAGGAAAAACAGTTTCTTCAACAAATGGTTCTGGGAATGCTGGACCCCTACTCACATCACATCCATTAATTAACTCAAAATGGGTCAATAGCCTAAATATGAGAACTAAAACTATAAAATTCTCAGGACATAGGGAAATGATATCTCCAGGACCTTGTATTAGATAATGGACTCTTAGATTTTACACCAAAAACGTGAGCAAAAACAGAAAAAATAGATAAATGCAACTACATTAAAAATAAAAACTTTTATGCATCTAAGGACATTATCAAGAAAACAAAAAAAAGATACCAACAGAATGGGAGAAAATATTTGGAAACTATATATCTGATAAGAGTTTAATGTGTTTGCTGGTAATAAATTTTCTCAGGATTTGTGTTTGGAAATATCTCTGTTTCACCTTAATTTTTGAAGGATAGTTTACCAAAATATGAAGTTTAGTTATTATTTTTAAAGAAAAAATTCTGTTATCTTCTTCCTTTCTTTGTTTCTTTTGAGAAACTATTGGTCTTATTGTTGCTTCTTTGAAATTAATGTATCTTTTAAAAATCTGGCTTTTTAAAAGAATTTTCTCAATCTTATGTTTTCAGAAGTTTTACTATGAAATGACTATGTCGTATTCACTTTATATTTATGCTGCTTGGGATTCATAGCATGATTTGAGTCTCTGGCTTAATGTCTTTCTTCAATTTTACAAAATTCTTGGTCATTATCTCTTTGACTATTGTGTCTGTCCTTTTCTCTATCTCTTATCTTTTATGATATTTCAATTGTACCTATGTTAGACTTTCTTCCTATGTCTCATATCTGCACTATATTTTCTTTTTTTAACATAATTTTCTTGCTTTTCTTTGTAGTGAATGTTTTTTATTTCTCTTTCAGATCATCTATTCTCTTTTCAGCATTTAGATCTATTTATTGCATTCTTAATTTCACTTATCTTATTGTTTTTAGCTTTACAATTGCTATTTGATTCTTTCTTACAGATCTGATTCTCTGGTAAAATTCTCCATCTCATCATCTATTTTCTTTAATATGTTAGCTTTAGTCATTTTAAAGTCTTGTTTGATGACTCCAATATCTGAATCATCTGTGGGTTTACTTATGTTTCTCTTCTTTGTCCTATCTCTTGATATTCCTGAAATTTTTACTAGACACTGAAAATTCTTTGTGAAAAACAGCTGTAGAGACTCTGGATGATGTTTTCTTTCTCCAAGGAAGATTTCCATTAGCTTCTGGAAGACAATTAGAATAGGAGCATACTATCTCAATCCAGTTGGTGACTGAACTGATTTTGGTTTGTGGTTCAGTATTTGTGAGGCCTGGTCTATGGCTAGCTTGCCTCTACTTTTAGGACGTAGTGATTTATAGGTCAATAATGAATTCTTGGGGTATTTACCAGAGCTCCTCTACCCTGGGAGGTGATGGACAGCAATATCTTATCTCCCCAGATCTTGGGGAGATCTGGGAGATCTCCCCAAGATCTCCCAGATCTTGGGGAGAGGCTGCTAATAGCTCTGCTTAAATTATCAGCTTCTTAGCAATTACTGTCTGCTTTGCTTCTCTGCCTCTTCTCACACTATTATTAATTTGCAGAATTCTTGGAAGGACACAAGTGGCTCCAACAATTGGGTTCTTGTCTTTGTTCCTTTTCCTCCACGGTTATGTCCTGCTAGTCATGGTTACCTTGGTAGTTCTGAACTCACATTTTAATCTCCCCAGTCCTGTGAGAATGCTGTTATTTCTGCTTAGATCCTCTGTCTTTTAGCAACTACTTTCTGCTTGGATTTGCCTATGGGTTGGAATACCTTAAGAATCAGCACATGCCATAAGGAAAAGAAAATATTGGGCTTACCCCAACAAGTTTCCCTTCTCTCTTGATCCTCTCAAGTTCTGGATGCTTTTGAGCTCTCTGAAGCTCTAAAACCTATATTTTTAAAAAGCCAGCTTTTCAATTGTTTTTGGTGGAATACTTGTTCTACTGCAAGCGAATTCAGATAACAAAAAGTGGAAGATCCAGTCCATCTGACTTTGATCTTAACTACGTTGAGCTTCTCTTCTTGAAATAATTTCTTGCCTTGGGTTTTGTGATACCTCAGTCCCTTAGAGTCCCTTAGAATTTGATATTTTCCTTCTTAGTCTTTTACACTGATTCATTTTACTTTCGGACATCAATAAAACACAGGTGCAATCCACAGCCCTCTTTCTTTTTTTTTTTTAGCTATGCCACACACTTTCGCTGTCATCTCTCTGGACGTGGTCCCAAATCGATGCTTTTGACTGTAAGTTCAGACTCATATTTCCAACTACTAGACTTTGCCATATGGATAACAAACTGGATTATGACATTTGAAATATAACTTATGCCTTCTACCACCCACATCCTAACCTATTACTTCTTTTGTGTTTCCTACTGCCAGAAGCTTCATGATATCGCAAAGATATCTGTGGTTGAGTGTTGCTGCTCATCCAATAAAAGAGAATTGAAACTTAGTGATTTGCTTGTCAAAATTTATTCTAAATACTCTTCCATTCCCTGGTTTAGCCGTTTCCTATGACTGGGATTTTGGCTTTTCCCTATAGTTACCTATAGTTATATAGTTCTTCTCATGAAATCTCCCATTGCTGACTTTTCTGCCATTTTGTTTCTTTCTTTCAGACTTAGGAAAGTTCAATACATGACTGCATACTCTCTCTTCCAGTCCTGGCATGCAGGGGTCAGAAATTGATCCTGATTGGTGCCGTCATGAACTTTCCATCTGCTTATGTTAGAAACAATAAATGATTTTATATTTGAATTGACTAGACTACAGCTAAGTTTGTGTAGATTTTTAAAATCAAAATGGTTTGAAAATACAGAGCCATAAGTCTTTGAAGGTTCATTTAAGGTTGAAAAGCTAATGTCTTTTATAAATAGTGCCAATTATTCCACTTTAGAATCTTAAAAGAGAATAAGAATTGCTGTATCTAGGATTTAAAGAATCAACCCTAGAGTGGAATAAAATATAATCGGTCTCTTCATTTTTCTTTTTTACCATCATTTGAGTAATATATATGGAACAGATGCCCAATAAGAAGTTCCCTAGAGAAGTTTTACTGCTAAATAATTATAAAAGTTAATCTCTTCATTTTAAAGATAAGGAAACCTAAATCAGGAGAATGTAATGGCTTTCATACAAGTGGGATTCCAAGTTAGAAGAGGATGACTAAAATTTTTCTCTCAGGCTGGTATCATTTTCCTTACACTCCAGACTTAGTTGTTTTTACTCTTTGGGAATGTAAAATACTTCACAGAACTCTGCATGGCAATAGACATATTTTTGTTTTCTTTGGTTGACCAAAAGCTACTAAAATTTGTTTACTCTTCTTAAACAGATTTGTATTTTATAGATCACCATAATATTCATATAAATTTAGAAGCATTCAGCATATTTCCAGCAATAATTATTTAGTTTATAGACAATGAGAATTGTTCATAAAGACTCAAATGCCTTCCTCTAATAATTTCACACCTCATCTCACCACACACAAACAGGGGGATCAAGTCCACCAGGTTGGAAACCATTGCCCTAGATGAATAGCAGTTTGCTACCTGTACCCTTAGGAAACATACTGCAAATGCCTTCTCGGAGCCATCACTCATGGATAATGAAATTGTCTCCGATAAAGAGCAATGGACCCCTTAACTAAATCTCCCCCAAATCCACCATGCTGAAAACAGGGAAAATCTCTTCTTTAAATTCTTATTTGTATATGGGTAGCCAGGTTTTCCCTAGAGAAGTGGCCAGTAAATGCCAAGCAAATACCATCAAGTAGAAATGAAGTAGAGTATCATTTTGCTGCAGTAAAGGGCTCAACAGAGTAGAATCAGGGAAAAGCAGGGTCCACAAACAAATCACATGGGGTCTATGCCTCTTTAAAAACCATTGACATTTTGCATAGGTGAAATGAAATTAACGTGGGCATGAAGGGCTACCCAGAAGGTAAAATGAAAATGGCTCAAGGGTACTGTGGGAATGAGGGGTATGGAATAAGAATGGGAAAGTGCCCTCTTTTGCCTTGATAGAGGATTGTTTGTCTGTGTGAGCCACTGTCTCTCATTCTGCACTCCTGGGTCCACACACAGGCTGATGCAGGAGGTAGTCACAGTGTGGTTGATGGACAAGTTTGTCATAGGAGGGTCCAGCTCTGATTCAGGTGTGTGTTTGATTTGTGTTGGCCTGAGTCTTGTGTCAGCTGTGTCCTTGTGCTTCCTCTTTCCTCTTTCCACTGTCTAATTTCCACTCCTCTCTAACCCCTTCTATACACATAACCCCTCTCCAGCATGGATTTATGTGAGCTGGCTACTCCTCTGTGCTTTACACACAACAGGTGCACAATACTTATATGTTCGTGTTGTACGTGGCCCTATCAGTGTTGATAAATATTTATGGTCTATTAAATAAAGTGAGTTCAGTAAAAATTTATCATGTCCTTACCATGTGAAAGGGACCACAGGACAGTTAAATGATACATAGACTCAATCCTGGAGCTAAGGAAGTTGAGTGTGACATTTGAACTTTTTCTTTCATTGTATGGAGTTTTTATAGTATTTTAGTGGATATTACAGTTCACAGATAAAAAATTTAAAGCCAAATGAGGTAAAACACCACATAACTAATCAATGGTAGAGTCATGATAACAAATTAATCTTTATTACTCGGGTCCTTCTGCTAGTATTTCTCTGACAGTCCAGCACTGTACTATGCAAATATTTCCCTGGTCATTCTTAATATCATCACCATCGTCACTTCTAGAACAGAAGATAAGCTCTAAAGCTTTCTTTTTGCTTTGCTTTCTGTGGTTATTCTTGGTTTACATTAATTCTATGAATGAGAGTTTTATCTTATAAAAGAAAACTGGATATCCACACTGGTGCTCTATCCCACTCCACCCTCTAGAGCTAACTACTTGTGATCTCTCTTTCTCTCTACCAGTAGTTTTTAAACTATGAATTGGGATTCATTAGTGAGTCATTAAATCGATTTAGTAGGTGGAGTATTTTAATGAAATAGAATAGAGTAGAAAAATATTGGAAAGCATCAGGCCTAGTAAAAGTATGGAACTTCTGCTTCAATGATGGAACAATATGTAAATGTATATGGGTAAACACTGAGTTACTGTCTGAGGTCTACCACTCCCTTTATTTCCCAACTTCATGCCCAGATGCAATCTGTTTTCTAAGTTCCCTTAGCACTTGGACTTACCTCTATTAGACCATTTTCACATTGCATTTAAAAAAAACATTATTTTAAAATAATTATAGAGTCACAGGAAGTTGCAAAAAAATTTAGAGTGAGGTCCCATGTATACTTCACCTAGTTTCCTCCAATAGTAACAACTCGCATTATTTCCACACTGGGAAATTGACATTGGTCTAATTCTTACCTTGCATTTTTAGTGTTGGTTTTCTTGTGCAATTCCCACACTAGGCTAGATTCATCTCTAGAGAAAGGATCATATTTTATTCATTGTTTGATCCATAAATGAATGGGTAAGTTTTATAGTTAATTCACTTGGTTATTAACATATCTGGTTAAATAGCTATGGGTGTAGCTTCTATGTCATTGTGTGCCAAGTACTTAGCTAGGCTATTGGAGGGATATGAAGGTGAAATTGTGCTTAATTTTTAGCTGAGACATAATTGTAACACCAAACCTCTTGTTGATTTCAGATTTAACTACCCAGAAAACTTAGTTAGCAATTTTGAGTAACTCAAAAATTCCGCATTCAGTAACCTAGTTGGGTAGATTTCATCTTTGTCAGCTCTTTGGTTTCTGAGAATAGAAAGGAGGTCGGATCTTTGGCCAGATTTTAGGCAGGTAATATGAACAGTTTCATTTCCTGATTCAACTCAAGAGACATTTTTAAAACCCATGTGTTTCTACACAAGATGACAGCTGCAGACACATCCTTTTGGATCAGCCTTGAGCAGTGCGTCCTCTGCAGGCTAGTAATAAGCAGGCAGGGAAAGTCTAATAGGAAGGGCTTCTGTTTTGCTTGTTGCTACTTTCCTTCACTTTATGCAGTTATTTGTGTTTGCAAAGTAGCAACTGTGTAAATTAAATCATACTTTAAATGGACATAGGCCAAAAAAAGGCATTTTTTTCCTATTACAGAAAACGTTTTTTTTCTTAAATTTAACTACTTTGGGAGGAATTTTGTGTTTTTGAATTCCGTAAATGATCTTTATGTGTGTATGTTCTTTTAACCATATGCCAAGCCATATCTTTTTATTTTACTCCATTCTCATTTGTCTACACCAAGACGATATCATCAAACAGGCAACTGAGAAGAAACTTCAATACTTTCCTTTCTTGGGTCTTTTGAGAGATGCACCCAAAGACAATTTAGTATATTAGGGAATAAAATTTTATAAGTATGTGGCTGAGTGACAAAGCTGCCAACTTATGTGCTTTGGTATAGGGAGTGATGATTAGTTGCTTTACTTTACAA
Organism: Cabassous unicinctus; assembly: GCA_029593785.1. Lineage (NCBI taxonomy): Eukaryota > Metazoa > Chordata > Mammalia > Cingulata > Chlamyphoridae > Cabassous > Cabassous unicinctus. The sequence continues at coordinate 10,459 of JAQZBX010018908.1, forward strand.
GTAAAGGCACCTTCCCAATATTTTTCCATGTTTTTAACCCATACCCAAACCTTAGTCTCTTTATTCAATAACTCTTAGGACATAAGAGTTGGAGTTTTCCACAGGCGAGATCTAAACCATTTAAAGTGAATCCTTAGCTCCAAGCAGCATTTACTTTAAAGCCCATTCCATTACTTTCTCTTGTTTCCATCTCAACCACTATGACTGCATTACACACTGCTACTAGTCTTAGTTCTAATATCCATAGAGTGTTTGGCACTTTTTACAATGTACCTAATGAGAAACAATACACGTTCAAAGAGCCCAGCTATTAGTGACAGCGATTGGCATTGTGCAAATATATATGCCCCTTCTCCGTGAGCATGCAGAGACCTGTATAGCAACACAAAATAAAAAGTGCCCATTGGTGAAATCAAGAAGAATGGCTTTCCTTTGTAGTAAATAATTGGTCCATTTTTAGCCACTGACTTCAATCCCTTATACTCAGGTATCTTTTTCCTTTATGCCTCTGGCCCTCTGTCTTTGACCTCTGATGCTGACAGATTAGATAGAATCAAGATGAGATATGTTCTACAGAATGGATAACCTATATGGAATGCAAGCTATGAAATGAAGGAGGTAAGTTAAGTAATGACTTGTCAATGATTCACTGGGGGAATGGAACAATTTTGTTGTGTAATTTCAGACTCCAAACTGCAAACTACTTTTGGAGAAAACAAGATAAATTTGGCCATAAGCAATAATCTGGGGTTATATAGTTCTGGTCATTGTGTACATGCCACACGATTATTTGGTGTTTCAGTTTTGCTTGGTGGTGAATGATCAAAGCCTTCTTTATTGGAAAATAAAACCCACTTTAGTAGCTCCAAAGGGATTTATGTTTGCGCTTAATATTTCCAATGACATTCTCAGTATCTTTGCCAGGTGGAACTCATTTTCCCCCAAGATGAATATTTTGTCTGGAATTATAAAATATGAGTGAAAGAGGTTTCTTTCAACTTAGGGTTTCTTTTAAAAACTAGAAAAGGGGGAAAAAATAAAATAAAACCTCATTAGGCCTATAGATATACAATAGTAAGCCACTCGGAAAGCCAAAAAGAAAATCTCTAGCAACACAGTCCAGCTAACATCTACCTCAGGGTTGAGTGTGGAAGCTGGAGCCAGAGTTGCTGTGGCCAAATCCTGGCTCTGCCACTTGTTAGCTGTGTGACCCTGAGGAAAGAACTGAAACTTCCCTGTGCCTCAGTTTCCTAATCTGTAAAGTGGAGACTATATTACCTAACCTGTGGAGATGTTTTGAGGATTAAATCCATTAATATACATCAAATGCTTGGATAATTCCTTGACATAATGCATGCTGTAGGCATCCTGTTATTATCATTAGGTATTCGAGAAAAAAAAACAAAACTCTGTTAGATGGAAGTCAGGGGAAGTAATTTTGCCATATTTGTTGATGACCATGAAAGACATTGCTTTCTTCCAATTACCTAAAAGGTAACGACATATTAAAGTAATTAATCTAATCAGGATTCTAAGGCCAATACATATTCATGGTGAGGAAAGAAAAATGTTTAGATTCACAAAAAGTGTTTTCACTTTTGACTTTTATTCCTAAGGCTAATTGTTTTTCTTAATTTTTCTTGAGAGATATTCATGGTCTGTAGAAGGGAAAAGCAATTTTTAAGTCACAGGTCCTTTTGATTTACAAGCTTTGCAATTCACCCAAGGACAAAGGTGTTCATATACTCTCCACGTGTGTAGGTAGCTGGAAACCTTTTCAGAGAGCACGCAAGTGACCTGAGAAAATTATAAGTGTAATTGTGACACGGGCAGTTAAGGGGTGTACCACCTCTCAGAAATCCTGGGTTCTGTTCTTAACCCTATCCCTGATGCTTACATCTTCCAGAAATCCTTAGTATGGAGAAGAGTATGAGAAAGTCCTTTGATTTCACTGTGCCTCAATTTTTTCATAAAAAAATGTGGGGAAAAAATCCTTAGCAAGTAGGAATCTTGGCAGCCCCAGGAACCCATTCTAGGAAAGACACCACGCTTTTAGATGTAGGGTCTCAGTTTTGGCTATTGTAGTAAAGGCTGTCTGATGGTTTGAAGCTGGATGGACCCCAGAAAATTATGTTATTAGAGTTGACCCATTCCTGTCGGTGTGGACCTATTGTGGGTGGGACCTTTTGATTAGGTTATTTCAATAGGGCGTGGTGCAGAGTAGGTCATGCCCTACTGAAGTCCTTTATAAGAGAATGAAATTCAGATGAAGAGAGAGAAAGCCATGAAGCAAGAAGCTGAAGGCAAGGGAGGTCAGAAGAGATGGGAGAGATGTGCATACGCCGCCGTGTGCCTTGCCATGTGAAAGAGGAGTCTAGAATAGCTGGCAGTTGGTCTTTGGGGAGAAAGCATCGCCTGATGAAGCCTTGATTTGGACACTTTCACAGCCTCAAAACTGTAAGCTTGTAAGCTAATAAATCCCCATTGGAAAAGCCAACCCATTCCCAGTATATTGCATTTCAGCAGCCTAGCAAACCAAAACAGCCTGTAATGTGATTTTTTGTAAAAACCCACCTTACAGAAACCAGTGATATGAGGGCTGTATTGAGATTTACCATATCTAAACACCTTTATTAGCAAATTTACGCTGCATCAGCACCAGGAGATTCCCCCTGAAGTAGGGCCACGAGTGCTCTTGTTCCTAAGGATGTTTCCCAAAACTCTTTCTCAGTAGAACCCAAATGTCAAGGACAAAAGAGCAGAACCTGACAGGCCACCACCTCTCTTTCATACCCTAATTGTCATATCTTGCCAACCTGTGCTTGAGTTCAATTCACAGAACTTCTGAGCAATTTATTTTTCGTCACAAGTCATTAACTCCTATAACATGTGATCGCTCCTGGTTGTCTTAAAATAATAACAGCGATAGTAGTATTGTCATGTTGCTTTTAATAGAGACATTATCTGTGTGTGCAGCATTTCAATTCACAGCTCTCTTGACCTTAATCTGTTCCTTCCTTAATTTGCTCATTCATCAAAAGTTTTCTGCCCATGACTATTTGTCATCTGCACAACTCATTTCTGCTACACGGAGTTCAAAATAGCTCTGGAGGATGATGAAACAAATGCTGATGTCTAAATACAACTGTGTGAGGGGACGGATGTGGCTCAAATGGTTGGGCGTCTGTCTCCCATATGGAGGGACCTGGGTTCGATCCCTGGGACCTCCCAGTAAAAAAAAAAAAAAATACAACTGGGTGTTATAATTTGCAGACACATACATGTACACTATGTATATACATGACATAATATGATTTTGAGGGTTAAAAAGAGAAGCAATTTGGGAGAAATTATAGTTTGCAAAGTGTGTTAGATTAGGAGACAGACAAACAAAAACTATGGCTCCTGTGCCTGGTTTCCCCGCTTTTTGGTTGTATGACCTGAGAAACATTCCACAGACATCCCTTCAAGGGAGTTAGTTGAAGAGATTTCTTACCTGTTCCTTTCCTCTGTCTTGCAGTTCTGGGATGGAACAAAGGATGAGAGCTGTGCGTCCCAAACCTGCAAAGAGTATGCCAACTCCCCTGGAGCAAATAGAACTCTGTTGACAAAGGAGATTTGCCAAAAATCTTGGCAAAATTATGCCATGGATTATATCATTGTTACACTTGGGTAATCTACCTTGTAGGGAGAATGGGCTATCCCAGTGGGGAACTAAACCCCTGAACAGAGACCATTTTAAAACTGGAATAATCTCCAGAGGTCGGTTTCTTTGTGAATGTGTGGTTGCAGCCCATGAAGTGACTTTTGCAAGGCCGTAGAGTAAGTTAGTGAGAAAACCAAGGGGCAGAATTGAAACCTTGTGATTTGTGATCCAGTCCATTAGATTGCCTCTTTATCCAGCTGTATTAGTCAGCCAGAGGGGTGCTGATGCAAAATACCAGAAATCAGTTGGTTTCCATAAAGGGTATTTATTTGGGGTAGACGCTTACAGTTACCAGGCCATAAAGCATAAGTTACTTCCCTCATCAAAGTCTATTGCCACATGTTCGAGCAAGATGGCTGACAATGTCTGCGAGGGTTCAGGCTTCCTGGGTTCCTCTCTTCTCAGGGCTTGCTTGCCTCTGAGTTCAGCTCCTCTGCTAGCTCCACAAGGTCAGCTGTAGACTATGAGGCTCTCTAGGCTTTGCCTCGCTCCACAAGTCCAGCTG